>JAJODA010000331.1:0-29505 GCA_021730345.1 Fusarium cicatricum
GGAGACAAGATACAAGTACTGTAGTAGCCGTGCCCAGAAGCAGCCAAGACACCCGGCACAAAGGAAGATACAGCCAGGAGACGTTGGAGGGGGACAAGGATGGGGGAGGGCAGGACTCAACTGGTTCGAGGGACAAAGAACCTAAAGAGGGAACATGAGGCTGTAATGGGAGACGGAGAGAAGAGCTAGAACATGAGGATTTGCACAGAGACCAATGGAAGGGAAAAGGCAGTAATACCAACTACGTACAGTAAGAGATCGAGGCGTTGGAAGCCGTTGACGAGGATCCCCCTGCGAGACTAGTTTGGTGTGCTGTAGATGCGACTGGGGCATGTTGCATGCATCGTCAACGGGGCCGAGGAACGAGGGAGGGCACACACTCGAAGAAGACTGAAAGCAAGAAAGAAGAAAGCAAGAAAGCCCACCCATTTCTTGCATGGTTCCTTGGCGTCTCTGCTGTGTCAAAGACAGCGGGAGAGCGACAAAGCCTCGTGCGGTTGATGCAAGCAACCCTCTTTTGCATGATGCCAAAAACAGGCATAGACAAAGAGTTCAGCCTGTGACACCTTTCGGGGTCCAGAAGTTGAAGCCATTGGATATGAAGCCAGGGAAGAAGGGTAGGAACGGCGATGGATCATGGGCCGTATGTACAAGGTGGTGGTGGCGAATCAGGAGTGATACAAGGACATGCTGTGAGGACAAAGCGTAGGCGGGCAACGGACCAGCGGGCCTACAGTTGAATGCTGTGCATGCTGTTTTGCTGGATGTAGAGGTGTGATGCACCTTGTAAAATGATGCTCAGCTCCAAGTGGAGTTTGTGGAGAAACCCGGTGAGCATCTATGGATCCCAGAGTTGGTCAGCTTCTCCATGGATCATCAGTTGCCGCCGGAAAAAGGGCATTACTAGCTCAAGTTGTCCTCCCTTTTCCGCAGCCAGCGGCACATAAAACACCATGGTTCCTGCACTAATTCCAGATGCTGACGAGCTAGTTGATAATACAAATGCCATGTCGTTACTCAGACAGGAAGGCGAAATGCCATAGTGCAATGACCAACGCCCTTGAGACGCATCAACACGAGAAAAACCCCTGATCAGCCCGAGGCTGACCATTTCAGGCTTGATTCAGGACCATGTTCTTCACCTATCAGGGTCGAGTCAAGCTTTTCAGAAGTGTTAGAGCACGCGCTAGAACGAGCATGTCAAGGTGGAGGGCATACTACGTGCAATATCACCTGCCGAGACACGCTCAGTACAATTCTCTCCACGTGCTTCTGTATTTCTCCTTTACCCCCTTCTCCAGACGGGAGCCAAGACCCTCCTCCCCAGCTTTTTTTCAGCCCTCGGACTCTCCCTGGCTTCTCATAACCGTTGCCGCCGCACTCCCGTACTTGGCGCGGGGTTTTTGGTCATGTCCAGCCGCGATCCAATCCATGGGGATCCCTGTCTGCTGTAGAGGCTTGGCATCCCGGGGAAGACGAGAGAGACGGCAGATGGAGATGAGAGGGTCCGGGAAAAACGGAAGCCTCCATCAATGCACTTTACACGTACAGTAGCCTTTTCAGCATGTTACATGGGCAGTGCATGTGGTGGAAAAGACCATCTCTGGGAGTTTGGATAGCCTCACCGCTCATCAAGACGCGCATCTTTCATTCTTTTTTCTTGGCCGTCTGTGTCTGTTCGCTGAGACACGGCGCCATCACCATCTTTGCCGCTAGATCTAATGTCCTTGTTAATTCCGTCGCAACGTCCAAGCGCAAGCCATCCCCAGACGCCTCTGCTCTGTTCTCAGCCAGCCCAGTTCTGAGGTTACGCGGCGTGTGACGGACCATGAGCCATGGCTTGTTTTCCCACGCTTCCATCCTCGTCACACGTGTCGCCCATGACTTGTAACATCATGGAGGACCAGACGCCGACTTCTTTCTTGACAAGACCAGCTTTTCTTATGCCCCCTCTTTTCATCTGTAATTTTGCTTGCAAGTTTGCTTGCCGAGTTATCCGAGTCTTTGGTCTAAAATGGTTTAAAATGGATTCTGATCGCCGACGTTTTAAACCGTCTCTTCTGGCGCTGTTGATCTTGGTTCACTGCGACCACGTGTAGAGAACGCACATCATTTCCCTCCAAGGTAACCTTTGCTCGAATGCCACGCGAGAAAGCAGGCCTTACAAGACGGCGCCAAATTGTGTCACATAGCGCGCCGTCTTGCTCCTTGTCTCAGAACTAACTGTACGTAGCTGCATGTTGGCAACCCTTGGCTGTGCCATGCCACGTTGTCGAAAGCCATGCTGCGTGCTGCGTGCTTGGCTCTGTGGTCTAGGCTTGCCGATCGATACAGATCCTGTCAAGCACAAAAGAGCATCGTGCCATATGGATGCACACCTACGGCACAGTCACATAACCCCCCCTCAGATCCTCCCCAGGTTTTTTCTTATTCTTGCTTTTTCTACTACGATGGAATAGCATCATGATCTGGCTAATTCCATCCTTTCTTTTGCCGCCGCTTGACAATCTGGTCCCGAGTGATCAGATCTCATTGCGAACCCGAAAAATCCGGGGTAATTGGTTCAAACTCTGCGGTCAGCCTACGAATGATCCCAAGGCGCATCCTTTGGCATCTTGATATGGAGGGTGCGCCCGAGTGGTAGGCTTTCACTAGCTCCGTACCTAAACTCGAATCTAAAACTGCCCTCTTCTCTGGGCATTGACTCGGGTACGATAAAACCATTACTCACTCAGAGTCTGCGACTTGGCAATATCTTAGTCAAGGCGGCTGTAGCTCTGGATATGGCATCTCCGTACCTAGACTATGTGTGCATGCGCCGCCGCACGCCGACGACGATGATGGTTGCAGGCGCCCAAGTGCTCCAAGAGGATGCTTCTCCAGCTGGGTATAAATGCCGGCTAATTGACGCATGACCTTTTCCCTCTGTGCTTGATCCGCTTCGTGCCAAGCTAACGGCTTCCCCGCAAGCTTTTCGACTAGAATGTATCCAGCGCCAACAGCGTTGGAGGATCCTCGTCATCGGCATAGTCGTAAACGCGTGGAACTGGGACAGCAGCTTCGGCTAGAAAGCGATATGTGGCGAATTCGCTGCGACGGTCAAAGTTTCTCTCTTCCACCGGAGGGAGGTGCGTTGTGGTTCGGCAGCCGGAATCGTGCTAGCCAGGCTTTTCCATCTTCAAACACGATTGAGCCATGGTAGTTGCGTCCCCCAACGACGTCCATGTTCAAGTATGCCTGATTGGCTGCTGGAAGACTGACAGTACATTTCATTCCGCGTAAAGTCTCGGCACGCTCGCCGAGGGCATCGCCGTCGATGCTGTCTATCAGGGCAGAGATGATCTTCTCGCCTGCCGTTCGTCGGGATGCGTTGAGCTTTCGGAGCCTAGACTCGTCACCAGACACGTAGACTATATGGATTTCCTATTACAGGGAGGGGCAATATCAGCTTTATCTCGACCTCGCTCAATCATTCATGGTCTCTATACAAAGTTACAAACCTCTGTTGTCAGACACGTGTGTAAAGTTGAGACGGCATGCTCTCCGCAAAAATGCCCGTGGCATTGTTCACATTGCCCAAGAAGCGTCCACAAAGCAGGACGGCGACATGCCTGAGCTGCGCAAGGCCACTTCATCATGGACTAGGTTGTTGACTGTTGGTTACCTATGTCAGGGGGGGCTGAGCGATTCCTAAATGCTACCTTTTAATATGGAAAATATGTAGCTTGGGAGCATGTGATGTAAATGAATTGAAATGGAACCAACGCTGTTGTTTGTTGGTCGCTGGCATCCGGCCCACCGGATATAAGAGGCAAATCAGAATCCAAGGCGCGTAATCCAGACCCAGCAAAACTGCGACGTGAAGGCCCAACAAAGGGTATCATATCTGGCATTAATAGGGGCAGTAAAGGATTTGTGAACTCCTGGTCCGAAACCCCCAGCACAAACCACCTGCCAAGGTAGGTTACCCCGGTCAATCAATACCCCGGGACGTATCCTCGATTATCAAGCATCACCGTTACATCTCCTGGGTCACCCAGATCCCCTGAGCCCAGATGTTCGGGACCGTCTGTCGTTGATCGCGTGAGCAAACTGCCAATTTATCTTTACGAATGCAACCAACTCAGCGTCATGCGCGTTCCACCATGGCCATAGTCTGTGCTCTCAGGAGTTCCATCACGACACAGCACCAGAAAGAGCTTCATCCCTGCAAGCTAGACCCTCGACGCCGCAGGGCGCACAGTCTCATCCAGGCATGCGAAGCGTGTCGACTTAGTTATAGCCCTGCCAATCCAACCGAGGGAAGGGTTAACTTGTACTTCATCGTGTTTGGCGTTAACTTCTTGGTCTGGCCTCATGTCACCACTCCTGCAGTGCTCTGCCTCATGAACTTCTGCTCGCTGGTTGGCTACTTGAGTAAAATTCGTTAAGTCAACAGATAGCGAAGTAGTAACCTTATAATATCGTCTCGCCTTCGTAGCACCAGGCTTATCCTTGTGTATAGTTATGTCTGCCTCGGTGAGGAGATTTCCCAATAGGCGTTGTTCCATCCCCAGGTTTCCTCTCCGTTGACATCTTAAGGTCAGGTTAAGCGTTCGCTGGCATCTCCGCGTCAGCCTTGGCCTCAGAAGCAGGACCCTCAACAGCAGGTGTTGAGCCATCTAATTCATAGGTGGGGCGAGGAACGTAGTCTGAGTGCAGTTGGGCCCTTTGGAACTTAGCTTCTTCTTCATCACCATTCCCTCGCCGTGCCTACGGACCTCTTGGTGTTCCTCTTCTAAGGTCGTGGATACTAGCAAAAGCCAAGGGATGCGACGGGCAGTAAAAGAACTGCCAACGCAACAACCGGCCCAACGATTATGGCTACGTTTGGGCCCCTCGGAGGTTCGCTAGTCGTCCATATTAGCTAACCTCGTTGGTAGGTACACCTGAGGCAGAGTTTACATACCTGGATCGACAATTTGTTCGGACTGCTGAGATACTGTTTTTTTTTGCTTTTCCGTCATCAGCGTTGTCTCAATGCTGAAAGGCCTAAGTCACCTGCAAGCGAAGCAGTCCTGGCTTCGATCTTGGGCTCAAGGTGGACCTAATCAAGCGTCCCATCTGGTCCGTGACGACAACAGTCTCTCAAATAACGCGCAGCAAGAACGAATGCACCGTCATATCAAGGCCGACAGGATTCTAGTTGATGTTTATGAGGAGTTTAAACTGGCTGACTTTGGCTATAATGCTTATGCGCCCAGTAACAAACAAGATACTCTCTGTGGAACGCTAAACTACCTGCCACCCAAGATGCTCAAGTCTGGCAAAGTCAACTACACCAAGCGGTAGCCCACTAGACTTTTGGTGTTTTGACTTACGGGTTACTTACTGGGGAAGTTTCATACAAGGGCAGCTAGGACATGACACGGAGGAGAATTGTCAAAGGCGACTTGGCTCCTCTCCGAGCATTTTTGTCCCCTTCGGCCAAATATCTTGCCCACTCGGTAAGCCCTTGCATCAACTACTTGGAGCAACCAACTCAGTTGTTCGTGGTGGTTGATGGTGGATGCATCGAAGCGATTACCACTACAAGATGTACATAAGCATCCTTGGATCGTAAAGGACTGTGTAAAGTGGAGGATTTTGAACGTAGGCGTGAAAGATGGAGAATAAGACGTTATGAATCTTTTCGGACAATACACAGAGGCTATTTGTTATTGTATTACAAGGCTGGCCCGCATCTCTCCCGTTTTAATCATTTTCATGGCCCAGGGCTAACGTCTCGCTCAAGAAGACGGGCTTGAGCACACAAGCACCTGAAATCTCCGACAGATTGGTGAATATGATTTATCGCGGCTAGAGCCCAGTATATCTATTTGAGAGTTGATTGCAACAAGCCTGATTGGTTTCCAACCTCAAGAAGTGAGTCTCATGGGACGAGGTAATCCGACAAACAAAGCAACACGGCTGACATGAATAGCTATATAGAGTTTACACTCGAGCCAGTACCAATATAACAGCCTACGTGACAGGTCACCTCGCGGCAGTTTCTCCAAAATAGAAACATAACCTTCGACTCAGGCATAAGAGGGCTTCAGTGATTGCAAACAAAGCCGCAAGAGGCAGAGTACTCGGCCTTTCAAGATGCTAAAACAAGTTGAAACAGAACCATTTTCCATGAATAGCCGCTTGAACTCCTGTCTCAGGGAATCTTCCAGTTTGCAGTTGAGGTTGATATTGGTTTGGGGCCTACCTAAGTTTGCGAACTCGGCAATATCATATACATTCAATACACCGAGCAGGCTTAGGCTCCCCAGATAAAAGAACTCTGCCTATTAAATTGAGCCTTGGGACAAAGGGAATCATAACAAAGCATCAAATTTGAAACGTCATTCCTTGGCTCCACCCCCAGGTCATGCAAGTTGCCGAAGCTCGCTGTCTTCATATTCTGCCTTTTTTTCTGCCTGTTTTTCTGCCTACTTTTGTCTCTTTATTCACCTCTGGAGTCCAAAGGCAACTCTTCTCTTTATGCGCCATCACGCAAAAAGGCTCGATGGCAACCATGGGCATCCTCTCACCTACATATTCCGATGGCTGAGAAGCAGGATCTATCACCTGTCACCACCAGCACTGACTAGCCATTCCACAATCGCCAGACAGTAAATGAAAAGAGAAATTGTCCCGAGATGACCCGAAACAGCAGAAGTCGCAAGATAAAGCCTACGGGTTTCGGAGGTCTTCTCGCGAGTATCGAGAGACCTACACCGCAAGCCTCCAGGCGTCGGAAGAACAAGAATCGACCCAAGCGACGACGCCAGCGATTGCAAATTACGAGGGAGAATTCTCAAGTTGACGAGGATGGAGATATAGACGCAGTCTCGCCGTCAGTCGAGGAGGCCCTTGCCGATGTTCAACTCTCCGACGACGACGAAGAACCAGCGCCGCAGCCGCAGCGAAGCAACCCGCTCCTTGAGGCCCTGAAGCCCTCGCGAAACAAGAAATTCAACAAGAGCCTCACCTCCCACTTTGACGTTCAGAAGCTCTGCTCTGCAGTTGGAGACATGTATGTCCGGATGCGAGAGTACGCCGTGGAGCTTGGTGTGGCCAAGGAATCGGAGGATGATATGGACTGGCAGCCGGAGCCGACGACGCCGGTGTATCTTGTGCGCATGACTGATGAGGTGTCTTGCTATCCTGATGGGACCGTGTTTAGACCTTGGGAGGGAATGTCGGCCACAGAGGCATGAAGTTTGTTCTATTTGGGACGACGGTTGTTATTTTGGAGTTTGGATGCGCCTTGGCGGGTTTGCCTCAGATGGTTGGATGCAGACGGAAGGTCTTCAGAGAGATAGTTATCAGGATAACTTGGAGTATTGCGCGGGACTCATTGACCACTACTTTTGCTACCTACGATTCATGGAGAGGGTTTGAATCTGCCTCAAACCTCTGCCGCCAGTTGATATACTGAAACTAATCAGAGAGTGAGCGCAGTCAATTTGATAGGAGTAACAAAGAAATGCTTCTTCGTAAAGGCTGTATGTCAAACAATAAAGGTTCTCCTCTGAAGGTACAAATGGCAGGTCGCGACTGCCACGACCAGCTATTGCATCTCCTCCTGCCTCATGGTAAATTGTAAAGACCTTTCGACCCCTGTTTCGCTTGACAGAATTACTTTCATTCAAAGCAACCACTCCTTATCTCTGTATCACCAGACGCATCCGAGCCAACATCTCCCAGTCTCCAGGCACGAGGAGCTATCCTCGTTGACTTTCAAGCTCTGTCAACAAACCTCGATTCCAACATTCTTCGCAACTCGCAATGTATGGTTCATTTGGTGCCTCCGCTGGCGGCTTTGGCGCCCATGGCTACAGTTACGGAGCTCTCGCGGCTGCGGCCGACTCGTCGAGCCACTCTCGCGAACCTTCAACATCGAGACGATCGTCGATTCCTCACCCATCTCATCCGCCGTCGATACGGTCTAAACACAAAAGCTCGACCGATGAGCACCATCCCGGAACTGGCATGAACTCATGTGCTCATACACGCGATTCATCCTATGTTGGTGGCACATCATCGGTTGACGAAGATGGTCTACGCTCTCATCGAAAGAACTCTTCTGAGATTAGACGCGCTGTGGAAACAGATCACTCTTCAAACGAGCGCAGAAGCCGCAGCCGTCACGCACACCACACTCACCACGCTCATCATCCGCACCAGCATCGTTCTCACCATACCCATCAACGAGATGCTACACAGCCAAAGGCGGAGAATCTGTCTAAACACTCGGTCAACAAACCTGTTAAGGAGGCTGTATGCGAGGAAACCAGCAAAAAGGTGGTCGTGGTCAAATCAAAGAAGAAAAACAACAACAGTACGACTTGGCGACGCATCAGTCAAGGTATGGGCCTGGGAAAACCCAGGGAAGAGGACGGGTCTGAGCCCGAACTCAGCCCTCCGATTGAGACCAAGACCAGAAGAAAGAGTAAATGGAAGTGGTGGGAGAAAAAGAAGGAGTCCTCGGCCGATTTGGAGAAAGGGTATACTCACCAGAAGTCAAAGGCCAAAGCGACGCCCGAGATCAAAGCCGAATCGCGATTGAAACCTAACACAGGGGACCGTCCTGGCGAGGGTTCGTCTACCCATCAATTGCCTGCTTCGTTGAAACAATTGTTTGAGTCGGACACTTGAAAGACGGAGGGTTATGGTTGATGGAATGGAGAGAAGGGTTCAGAAGACCGACTGGCTTTTGTGATGGCGGATTATGGGGCCTTGTATTCTTTAACCATTATTAAATATACTGTTATTCCTACGACATTCAATATGTCTTCTTCCGAAGCATCATCTCGTGTTACTCCTCCTTGGCTCGATATTGACCTGAGTGCCTGCTTGAAGATGACTATATAGTCACCCCATGTAATAATTGTGTTATCAATCAGGCTAACATCGGATATCAAAGGTTCAACGCCATCCATTCAGCCGGCTCATGAACTACCCCAGATGACGATCATCAGCCAAAAAGCAAACATAAAACACCAAGATAAACTCGGTCTGCCGTTCAATTGTGACATCACAGCTCAAATTAGAGAAGCTCGCTCCCAAAGCATAACGCCTCTTAAACGGCCAGCCGGCGTTTGCCATGCCCTCGCAACAGCTGCAGTCTGACACTCATCATCAGTGGCGCAACCCACGGCGAGCCCAAGGCTTGGGGGAGCAAGAAAGGAGACCCCGACGCAGAGCCTCATGACATATGTTTCTTGGCCTCGGCTTCCCCGCGACTCACACGAGAGCCCGCGCTTGGTGGTCTTATTTGGGTTGCTACAGTACATGCCCATGACGGGTGGACGATCCCCCACGGTGAAAGGGGTGTGGTTGATTGGATGAGATGGTGGATTTGTTGGTGATTTGGGTAAGGGATAGCAAGATACACATCGATGTTTTGCATGTGGTAGTCTATCGAGAAGGAGGGGATCTGGACGGAGGGTTTGTGAACTGAGTTGGTGGTGACTGCTTGTTAGTGTTACTGTCCGGTGACTTGATATCAAGATATGGGATTATCGACACGATAGCTACATACACTGAGGGATAGTTATCAATATTACTTCACTTTACTCAACACTCCACTCTCGTTCCATCGTCTTATCGATCTGATATCACGAGCGCCGTTGCACATCTGACAATGACTCGTGTCTACATATCGATCCCAGCCTTACAGGCACATGTCCCTACACACACATGCACACATACGCACACACAATAAGAGTCCCTGTTTTGCAAGATGCACCATCCCGCCTCAGGCAACCAGCATCTCCCGTCAAACGTTGCTTTTCCCAGGATTCCGGTATTGCACTTCCCCTCAATGTCCCCCCAGAACCACAAACCACACCCGAGCCAATCACACCGGCTTGCCCGCTCAGACGAGAACCCCTCTTTTTGTCGATTTCCCAAACTCCCTTGATCACCCATTCGTCAACAATGGAATTCTTGTTCCCGTATCTTGTAAATTCCATATCGGCGTCATGACACAGCGAGAACGACGACAATGCTCGCTTTTAGTGGCATAACGCCGCTGATTTAAAAAAAAAAAGACAACATCAGCGGCAAAAAGTCCTAAAGGGAAACAAATACAATGCAGGCTCCAGCAAACCGAAACGAAAATACAGTCACATGCAGCGCCGCAAAGCACACTCCCCCACCTCCAGAGTCGCCATGATGGTCCTCTTGTACCGGTACTTGCTACGTAGTAGCTCTAGCTACTCCTCATGGTGGGCCCCCGCGAGGCTCGTCCCGGCCCTCCCTCGGACGACACGAGAAGACGGGGCTCCCCGCTCGCGGGAACTAACGCTCACTTTAGCGGGTTCTGGGTGGAGAAACCGTTCACGAGAAACACATGGCAGAAGGGTCCGGGGCAAGCGGCGGATTTCCATATTGATGTGCCTGGCTGGAAAAGGAGACAACAGCTGGCCACCATAATTTCCAAATATGACACGTATCACGGCATATAAAAGATGGGTGTGTCTTCAAGGCAGTCAACCACCCTGCCACCTAGTTCTCACGCCTGTGGTCCTCAGCCCATATATCAAGGCGAGAAGCAAGACATCTTCTCCCCCCGAAACATTCTAGTGAGACAAATAAACGCACACAATATTCTGTCTTCCTCCCTTTCACGGCTCGAAAGACCTAAATCAACAGGGGTATCTCTCGCTCGACTCCAGCTCACACAAGCCCAGCAACTTCAACAACGGAGGGCAGATCCAATAGAACACAACAAACAAACATACTCAAAAATCCTACACCAGATTTAAACCTAGGTCCTGTTTTCCCAGGTTCTGTTTTCTCGCCAGACTGGTTCTGGTGTTTTGCAATCTTGCTCCCGGTCCTCTTCCACATCATACCTATGAGGAAAACCCTTTGACAAACAAAACAAAAGAAAGTAATAAGATGCAGGTAAACAAAGAAAAAGATGCAAACGAGGCCAGACTCACACAAGAGCAGATTGCGCCACACTGCCGGTGGTAACTTTACTTTGCCCCGTGTCAAGCATGCCTGCCGCGAGGGTGGCCGCCCTCGAAAGCTTCGATGTTCTAACCCTCGAGCCGTAGTTGGAGTTGTCGCTCGTCACCAGCTTCGCCGAGCTACTTTTCGGTAATCTTGCCGCACCGTCGCTCCACCAATAGTGCAGCACATCGCTCTGCCACCGCCAGAGGTCTCGGATCTTGAGCGCGCGGCTGCTGATAAAGGTCGCGTACAGCAGCAACACGCTTAGCGACGACAAACGAAGCTGGTGTAGGAGCCATCGGTTGATGAAATCGCCCTTTCCGCCCTCTTCGTGTTCCACGATGAGTCGGTCAATCGCAAACTCCTTGGACGCAAACTGCATGCGCTGCCGCTTCGTGGGGTCGCTATCGGGCAGCTTGACTGCGGCTCTGAGCGCCTCGCGTGGCGTTTGAGGCCCGCCATCCTCCATGACATGCTCGGGTTGGCTGAGAAGCACGCTAAACTTGGGATGCATGAGACTTGTGTGTCTCTCAAGGATCACAGAGGTATCATCCAAGTCAATATCCTCGTATCCTTTCTCAGGGTAGAGCTGATATGCGACTCTTGACGATAGATGCTTCCGCATTACCCCCTTTTCCTCGCAAAGCTGACGGAGGCGAGCTACTTCCCCCTCCAGCCTCGAGACGCTGTCTCTCATGTGTTGCTCCTCCGTTGGAAACTCGTTGAAGAATTCTGCCTCATGCTCGCTCATCTCCATCCCAGCCACCGTCTTCATCTTTATCTCACCCTCGTGCTGTTGCTTGAGAAAGTGCAGCTCTTCGAGTTCTTCCTTGGCATTCTCGAGGTCGCCAACGGTCGACATGAGTTCCAGGTACAATGGATGAAGATCTTCTGGAGGACCGTAAGGAGAGATACCCTTCAAGTCATCAGGCAGGTTCTCCAACCAAGTCTCCTGGTCGTCAATGGTCATGGCATCAGAAGATGGTCCCATAGCTCTGCCATGGCCCACGGCCAGCAAGCTGAAGAAACGAGTCTCCAAACTATTGAGCTCGTCTTCTTCCTCGTCAAGCGTGGCCTCAAGCTCTTCGTAGTCCCCTTCTAAAGCTTGATACTCTGTTCTCAAGCGCTGCATGTCTGCTAAGCGTGGTTCGAGGCTGCCGCTTGACTTTCCCAAAGACACGTTCTGAGCGACGAGCATCGGTCGTATGACACTCATAAAGGCGTTATCTGCATCATCCCTCATGCGCCGCAGCTCTCTCAACTGTTTTCTCTTTTTTGCCATTCGAGTCTTGATGCCATTCAGCTTGGCCCGCTTGTCCTTGAGTTTGGTCCACAGTAGTTCCACCGCATCCTCCGAGGACCCAGAGCCCCTCGATACATGACTCTTGGCAACATCAACCGCTTTCAATAGCGGTCCGGGCTTCGGATCCGTACCAGACGGCCTGCGTGGGGTACGACTCCGCTCATATTGCGAGACCCATGAAGTTATGCGGTTCGTCATCGAGGCCTTGCGACTCCTTCCCTGTGACGTAACATTGGTTGTCGTCGGCAATAGAGGCGGGAATTGTCGCGAGTTCCGGAGGACCACCGAGTCTTCTTCAGTTGTGGAGCCAGAAATTGATGTCAGATCATCAATTAACCGAGGGGTGGTGTAAGTTGACGAATCGGATTCCGTATCAGAATCATGATGCCTGGGGCGTCTGGCCTTTCTGGTGCTCCTGCCTCTAAACAGAGGGATGCTCTCAGTGGACGTCGTGGCATTGCGAGGCGGTGTAAGTTCGATGAATGTTTTGGAGAGCGTAGCATCACGGCCCGTCGGTTGACTTGCTGGCTCACTAGTAGCCTGAGATGTCGTGTCGGTCGACCGCAGAGGTGAAGCAGGCGGCGGGAACAGTTCCTGTGCTTTTGCTTGACTAGGCCACGGCGTATCGTGATCATGCCTGAGTGGCGAAGGCGGCGGTGGCAGAGACGTTGGACGAGGAGGTCCAAAGTGTGAATTCGGAGGTGGAGGTGGAGGTCGGAGAAAGGGAGGCCCGTTCAAGGAGCGCGGAAGTGAATTTGATAAGATGGCTGAAGCTCGTAGATTTGGGGGTGGTGGTGGTGGAGAGATGGTTTGCGGTGGTGGAGGCGGTAGACGTGACATGACGCCGTCTAGTGTTGTGATACTGGACCGAGTAGACTGGATTTCATGGAAGCGCGAACCATCACTTTCATGCTCGGTATCTTCAGACATGGGCATGCTTCTCGCGGATTGAAACGACGACGACAAAGCATCATGGACCGAGTCATGGGCCTCGCCCTCAACCCGGCCCCGGGTGTGAGGATGGGCATGAGTCCCAGGCACAGGAAGGGGCAAGGTTTGAGCGTGGTCAAGACGTGGACTTTGCAGCGTTTGCGTGTAGCTTTGGTGGTTGTCGTGCACGGCGACATCCATAGAGGTATGAACGACCAGAAAGGGATCAAGGTACGAGAGATAACCTCAAAGGAGGCGGCTTGTCCATTACTCGGGATGGCATCGATGACCTAGCAACGCGATCAAATGCCAAGGTAGCACGAAAAGGCCCAGGAAAGGAGTTGGCGATGAGGCTCTGCTGGTTCTGCGGAGACAGAGGGATAAAGGGAGAGAATGAAATGAAGATGACGAAGACGTGACAAGTTCTGGGGTTTGCTTTTGGCACTTTAGGCGGTATCTCCTGTCGCAACGAAATGGGTACTGTAGTACAAACAAGGTTCGGTGTCCTCCTTCCCCGACGGGAGTCTTGGGGGAAGCGGCCACTAAAAGTTAGTGAGAGCCAGCTCAAGGTCCGCCCTGTTTTTTTGCCCTGGTGCCTGGGTGCCTCAAACTCGTCCGCCTCAGTCTTCCAAGATTAATATCAACTATTGATAACTTATCGCAGGGACCTATCAGCGAGGCACGGGTGAGAAGAGGAAACTAGGGCCATCGCGAGTGTCTTGAAATGTGTATGACCGACAGCCAGTGGAAGCGCGTCGTTTCAATCAGATTACAGAAAGGCTGCATGAATAGTGAGTGGCACATGCAAGTTGATGGCTAACGGTCCGCGTCCCGGCCCTTGAGAGCCCGTCTTGACTGGACAGCTCCACGCTTTTATTCGCGGCATCCTATTTGAGGCCATTTATAGTGCACTGTGTAGTGCTCTGAGTGGGGAACATGAGAGACACTGTGTTGAATAACCCCATAAGCACAAGCTCGCACAGTGCCGTTTCTGACCACTCACCTTTCATGATGCTAGAGCCTTGTCTCGGATGCCCATATTGTAACTCTACCTCAAAGCCATCAACTTGAGCCTGCAATCATTTCCGATGCCTCCAAACTGCTCACTCCCCCCCACTTGGCGACTCCTCCAATCAATTTTTCGGCCCTAAGCATCTCCTCCACTTCTTCCCGTCTGCTGTTGTTTTTTTGGAGGGGCGTGTTCCTCTGGTCGGTGTTGTTCCAAAGAGCACCCTCATAAAACATGGACGGCAGCGCTACCTCGAGAGCCCGCATTTGGCGCCTCGACTGGGGTATATCGTGATCCGTCTCTCTCATTTCCTCTCTCCTTCTCTGCTTGCTACTCATACCTACAGGAAAGCGACGGCAAAGGGTCTTACCATGCAAGCCTACAGGTCGACTCCTCCGAAGACCCCTCCATGAGTCCACCTCCTCCACTTCGACCATCCCCACCCATCCCCCGTTCTGTTACTCGCTCGTCGATGCGCGACATAACGAGAGATGTTGGATGGCATTAGATTGTAAAAAGCAACTGATAAGCTGCGGCTGCCGCTCTGCTGTTTACCCTTTCAGCCGTTTGGTTTCCTACGACCTCTTTGTCCTTGTTCGATTCCATCCCCCTCGGTCTCACTGGACTCCAAAGCTTGCTCTGACCACAGGCCGCTGAGCTTGCACCGCATCTCATTTGCTCGAGGTGGTGCTACAACTCCTGCTGCTGCTGCTTTTGCAACTTCTCATTGGATTGTCTTGTCTTTGCTGCGATCGTCGAACTGTGTGCGGGCGGATGCCGATGCTTCTGCTGCTACACCACCACTGCTTGAACCAGTCCACCATCCACAGCCGACCCCAACTATCAGGTTATCCCACCGGGCCACCACTAGAAGGGCACGAGATACGCCTCAAGCATATGCGTATCCGCTCTTCAAGTGAGAATCCTAGTTCTTGCGGCTGAATCTGACCTACTCGCCTCTACTTGCATGCCACCAAAGACGAGCGAATCCTTAGTTGACGCCGCTTCGACTTCGTCCAAAGAGACACAAGAGCGACGCGAGTACGGCCAATCCAAGCTCTGAAACACAAGCAAGACAGCAGCTACCCCTCGGCTGTTTGCAAGTACCATCAGCTACATCACGCCCCCCTTCTGACGACCCGATACATCGCCAACGCATCCCACAAGACGGCCCACAGGAGCCCCAACTTCCGTCCCCGTGCAACAAGGCCGCAGCTCCTTGTCCCGGCCCGCGACTGAACTGACAACCCGAGTTAGCTGAGCCTCATATCTTGCTGGCCTGTCGGATTTCCTTCTCTGTCGCTCTGCTTCTTAACTCCTGTCCCTTCTACAAAAGCCCCCGACCCACCATCCTCTCCATGTCGGTACCTCTACGCCTCGAGCTTCAATCTTAGGGTCCTAAAGCCTCGAGTGCCAGAGACTCGATTTCAGAGCGCGTGAAGCCTCAAGACGTTCGAGATCTTGAAGCTGGGCTCTGTGATTCGATCCACTGCCTCGGTGCTCAGCGTAACTGCGCTCTTTAGCACACAACCGATCGTTTGCCTGCCTATCACGTTGCTCGACAGTCAAATTGCCAAAGCAGACCAATAACTGCGTCATTTGCTCGATTTAGTTCCTCCGCACATCCTACTCCTATCTGCTGTCTTGCTCTCATCGCGTTCGTGTCCTAGAGGACTGTGGAATCTGAATACAAAGAGGTCCTGCGCAAAATGCCACCATGTACCAGACTAGCAGTCCACGATGGAGTGAATGGACCCCATGGATCCTTCACCAAGAGTATCAACAGTATTATCGTCAGCGTCAGGATGAGCGCGGTTCGTATTTGCCGGTCATTACCACCTTCAAGTCGCCAGATCAAGCAATTAACAGTTGACGTTTCAGGCAATGTCGACACCCAGTGGCAGTCTGAACTAGAATCTGCTCCCAACAACCAGACACCTCGAGCCGAGACCGTGGACGAAATCACCCAACGCTTTTACAACACATCTCTTCAAGATGAACCTACGACAGGTGAAGAACCAATTGGTAGGGCCCCTTTCTGTGGGATTGGCTGGGCCACCCACGAACCCGCTGCTCAGCTTCATCAATGAAAGGTTCTAGCACTAACACAAAACTGGGGACAGAGGATGAATACCAAGTAACAGGCGGCTCGTCAACCAAGGGTAAATCAAGGTCATCCAAGTCGCACAGGCCGTCCAAGTCAAAGTCAAAATCAAAACCCAAGTCGAGTCGCAAGGGCAAGGATCGCGCAGACGAAGACGCCGAGGATGACACTGAGCGAGAAAGCGAGGCAGGCAGTGCTTATCGCCGTGGATCAAATGCCACGCGACAAGGATGTGGGTAACGTAGAGCCCCAACTACCTACATATATGCTCATCAGCTCTGACAGATACTGATCCCACTACTGGACAATGGTATCCTTATCCTGAAAGTAGCGGACAAGGTGCGCTTGACTGAAGGTCGAACGACTGGCTGTATACTGACGTGTATAGATCTAGGAACCGGCCAGCATATCGTCAATGGTGAGCCTGCGCAAGAAGACGACGCAGCCTTTCAGACTGCTATAGAGCAAAGCAGGGGGTACAACCAGGGCCAATACTATCCCGGCGAGTCCTCTCAACCTGCTTACGGTTCGTTCTTCCCTGTCCGTGCGCGAGCCAAATTATTGATGCGTCGGATATAGGTACCTTGGAACCGGAGGAAGATGAAGGCCCGCCTACGCCACGCAATAATGATCATATCGCGGGCACTGTTGGTGAAACCGAGCAGCTAGATCCCCGTAGGTCTGCAATCTTAGCGAGAAGTCTCACCTGACTCACATCGTCATAGGATATCGAATCGCTCATTCCAGCATGTTTCAACCTGGAGAGGCAAGTAGGGCTTGTGGCTTTACCCTCGAAAATTGCTAACCGTCTCACAGGTCTTCAAAGTCCTGTGGCCTGAACCTGCAGGAGGTGGTGGTGCGCCTTCAGTCACAGAGCGCAAGGTCTACCAAGATCAGTACGGCGGCGAAATTTATGTCAACTTTCGTCGCTTCATTGTTGTTGCAAACGATCTGGGACACTGCACCTGCGTGTAAGTTATCCACCGTCTACCTACCCAAGCCCCATCGAGTTATGCTGACTTGCCAGGCCCATCTTCACATATGGCAAGAAAGGCTGCAAAAAGAACGGCGTCAAAGCCGAGAAACACGGCATTGTCTGTGAAGTAAACCAACGGGCAAGCCTCTTGTCCGGAGAGCCTGATCTCGGATTCTCACCTATCCGGGTCCAAGTCTACGACCACGGCGAAAGGATCTCCAAGGAGTCCCGGGTCAACTACTCCAAGCTGATTACTATAGAGCACAACGTCAAAGTTCTCTTCATCGGCCGAGTGGCGGCCAACGACTGGGAAACCGTCAATGATGCTGTCAATACCTGCTGGCACAGCAAGATTCGCCACAGACGAAAGCATCGCTAGCGATGAGCCTTTATCCAGCCTCTACATCCACGTTCTACGGCACCCGCGCACGCGGGCGCCATTTTCTAGGTGTTTTCTACAGCACCAGCATATAAATACGTTTTCAGGGACCAGTGGGCGTCCCATCGGCACCCCTGTGAAACCACCCTTAACGATACAGTCGTCAGTGAATCCAGCTGTGCGTTTGACTTCGGATAGGTGTCGAGTTGCTGGTTATCTTACCCAGCGGCACTCGAACCTGAAGCTCATCCCATCCAGCTGGACCAGCCTGTCGGCGATCGCACGCCTTATACGAAGCAACAAATCCTTTTACTTTATACTTTCACTCATTTATACGTTTTAGTTGGATGCTTTGAACGAATGACGGAAGACACGTTTCCTCTGGGTATATGTGTTGGATATTTGAAATGAATACTGCAGGAAGTTAGGTGGAACAGCACTCACCGAACCAGCACAGTGCCTACAGGCGGGTCACGGCCTTTGCATATGGATGTTTCCAAATCTCTACTCTTTCCTTTTGTCTCTTTGGAATATTGGTCGCGAACTCTTTCATGTTTGGGTGAGATTGACTGGTACCTGTGGCCAGGTTGCGAGTTTGGAGCTGGAAGTCTCGGGTCAGATTGTTTGTTTGAGACGAATCTATCAATGGTACTCGTGCAATATTTTGTCTTCTCCGTGTCGGTTTGCAATAACCTCGTCTTTCTCAGTCCCATACTCTGCTTGTTCACGGTGGTCAGATGCTCTCACGCCTCAACCTGCGATCCTTTCATCGCAGCAACATACCTGACCACCACATCACGAAACCCCACTCGAAGAGTAGCGTTCCTAGTAAATGACATTGTTTGCTTCCCCCGCAAAAATCATTTAGCATGTGCACGTTTAATTATCTCGTCTCTCGGCCGAATCTATCTCCATCATGAGTTAACATAAGGGGGTGGTCGATGAGTAGACCCACTTTATGGGGTGCTGTGCCTCGGCATCTTGTTCCCCGCAACGGCCGAATCGCCCTGTTTGATGCGACGCCCCGGTCATCAAGGCTCCGAGGCAGATCGACGTCAAGCTTGCCGTTGATTCTGCTATATAATTTCGTATCCTACATCCCCGAGGCTTTCTCTATTGCATATCGTATTCTCAGTATCTTTAGCGACAGACGTCTTATCTCACACCCATTCGCTTTCGCGTCTTTGACATTGCTATTTACTTATCTCACGTCGGGAGACTTGTCATCATCATTCATCTCACCCATCACAAGGTTCATCGATATTCATCATGGCTGAAGCTCAGTTGGAAGACTTTCCCTCTCTCTTCTCCCTCAAGGGCAAGGTTGCCGTCGTCACCGGAGGCTCTCGCGGTCTAGGTCTCCACGCAGCATCCGCGTACGTCACTCCTATCGCCTCATCTATGCCTGCTCTCATGGCTAACACCCTTCCAGATTCCTCCAGTCCGGCGCTTCCAAGGTCTTCATATCGTCCCGCAAAGCCGCCGCCTGCGAAGAAGCATGCAAGGCCCTCAACGCCCTCCCCAACCGCGCCCCCGGCGCACTCGCCATTTCGGCACCCGCCGACTCATCCACGCTCGCCGGTGTCGAGAGCCTTCTCGCACAGGTTAAGAAGCACACGGATCGCATTGACATCCTATTTGCCAACGCGGGCGCCACCTGGGGCGAGAGCTTCGACACACACCCTGACTCGGCGTTTGCAAAGGTCATGGATCTCAACGTAAAGGCTGTTTTCAACACCATCCGTCTGTTTACGCCGCTGCTCGAGAAGAGCGCTGCGCTCAAGGACCCCAGTCGTGTCATTATCACCTCGAGCGTTGCTGGTCTGGGTGTCGGCACGATTGGCCAGCAGGGCACGTATGGCTACTCGGCCAGCAAGGCGGCTGTGCTGCATCTGGGACGCAACTTGGCTATGGAGCTGGGTCCTAGACACATCACCGTCAACTCAATCTGCCCCGGGTTCTTCCCGAGCAAGATGTCTAATGGGCTGTTAGAATTGGCGGGCGGCGCTGAAGAAATGGGCAAGAACAATCCCATGGGCAGACTGGGCTTGCCGGAAGATATTGCAGGCGTGGTGGTGTATCTTGCGAGTCGGGCGGGATCACACGTTAATGGGGAGTCAGTTGCTATTGATGGTGGTGCGATGTGGCAAAGAGGTGAACTCATGGTGGCTCCGCCATCAAAGCTGTAGGAGAAGACGGTTGAGCAATGTATGATAAGAGGGATTCTGTCAGTTGATAGGAATACAGATCTTGGGGTAGATTCCATGCAATTTATTATGCTGTACCGTCTTCATAACGCGTGTAACTCATCTTGTCATTCATATCATGAGCTGCCCGCGTCCAGCGGCTTGCGAGCTAACCATGTGCTCACTTTGTAAGTAGTCTGCAGCAAACTCTCGCGGTCCAGGATGTAAGGCGCATCAACGCCCGTCTCGTGCCACTCAACAGCAAAACCCATCTTTTCCAACAGAGCAACAACTTCGTCGTCGGCCAGCTCAAAGCTCCCAGGATCAGCGATACCTGACGAGCTGTTGTTCTCATGATCGCCGTCATTGTCGTGCCCATGATTCCCTGGCGCGTTGTTCTCAAAATGCCACAGCAGGGGTCCCACGTTGATGAGCACGCCTCCAGGCCGTAGACAATGTCGGATAACTTCGAGGTAGCGGATCAGGTTAGGCGCTGTGTCGAGGAAGAATACACTGGCGACAGCATCATACTGTGCTTCGTGATCTTCGTCCGAGTAAAGACAAAGGAAATCAGCGGCGCACATGGACATTTGTCCGACGTTTGTGGTAGAGGCTAGGACAGAGGCTGGGTGGATATCTGGGACGCGATAGCTTCGGAGATGGTTTGTTCGGCTGAGATGGTTGGAGAATGAATGGACCCAGGGGTAGATGGTGTGTTGTTCAGCTGCAGGACAGCAGTTGAGGATGTAAGATGAAGCCAGAAGCTGGTGATAGGAGATTTCGTTGCCCTCGGCCGTATACCCGTTAGCACACAGGTCAAACACCAACCGACCGAGACCAGCACCCGGCACAAGCACATCCAAGGGTGCTCTATCAGGATACCTCCCCTTCTCCGCCTCGAGAGCCTTCATGATGGGACCATAACTCGCCTCCCGCTCAGCAGCTCCCGCCGCAGTCCAATCCCGGTAGAACTGCCGAATTGTGCTTCTAGCTTTGTCAACATCAGCGTGCTTGGCGACTCCGGCCCACTCTGGGGGCATGGTTATGTCCTTGCCATCGGGGTCTGCTGTGATGGAGCGGAAAGACTGGAGGCCATAGCGGGCGATGGTGCGGGCGAGGTTAGCGTTCTCGTCGAGGGCGTCGTCGGTCTTTTCAAGAGTATCGAGGAAGTTGAATGGAGGTCCCGCGAGGAGCTTCCAGTGCTCTTGAGGGAGGGCGTAGAATGATTGACGGCGGAGATGGGTAACGTTGAAGTGAGAGACTTTGGCGTATTGGCTGCAATGTCTCAGCATTAGAGCTTAAGATATAGAAGTTTAATTGCAGCATCTCGATTAGTCTAAGTAACCACTTGGTTTGCCTTTTGATGAAAGAATGGGGACTTATAAGAGCAAAGCGTTGTTCAGAGGAGATCGAGTTGACGATTCCCGAAACTCGCACTCACAAGAATGAATCCAAGGCGCAAAAGATGACGCGAACTTCTTCCGGATCTTCGATATTCTCCTCCACGCCGCCCCAGGCATCGTCATCTGGTACTATCTCGATGGAATGGCCATCGTCTGAATGAGCCATGGCAGGCAAGCTCAGGCAGGGGAATTTATAGGTTCAAAGACTAGAGGCTCATGAACTGGTCATGGCGGGGTAGAAACGGGTGATGAGATAAAGAAAAGAAGATATGTGGGGAAGGTTACGAAAGGATTAGGAATGATCAGTCTCACTACAACAAGGAGGAATTTATATGGTCTCGAGTTGAGTTATTAATGTCAAATGTACACTCCTGCAACGTCCATCTTATCACTCCACGGTCATTTTTGCGGAGCGAGAAGTGCGATTTCCGTGGGGCTCATTGACGTTGGGGAAATCATGTGATTTGGCAACTCGCTCTCAGATCTCGCATAATAACATCGACGTGTGAGAGACATACACACAAGAATCATAGCTCGTTCAGTCTATTGAATCCGGCTTCAGGAGATTCTAAACAGATACTCTCCCACCCATGTTTGCTGCATAGTTTACTCAAAAGCCTGCAAACCATATAACCCCATCCGGTTCCGAGCTACTATTCGGGGTCAACCAAAGACTGAATCCCACAACACTCACGTCGCTCACAAAGCAAATATATCACCATATCTTTCTCTAATTCGACTGCTTCGTCAGCTACGCTCAATCAACACCATGTCTACAGACGCTACTGAGCTCTCTGTGCCCCTCCCCCGCTCCTTGGACACCCGCATCTACCTACGCCTATCGACAAAAGCCAAGTCAGTCGTGCTCTTCCTAACAACAGCATCACAAGACGAGCTCGCTGCGCCTGTATCCATGGGCTCTTTTGTCTACGCGCTGCCAAACGTGAGCACAATCCCCAAAGCCCTGCATAAATGACAATGCTAACCTAAACCCTGACAGAGGCTCGATCCTGTGCAGCCGCTGTCCACAACGCTCTACTCGTCCGAGTCGTCGGTAGAGTTCACGACGCGGTTGGCTAAGCTGCTTGCCCGCAAGACGCAGCTTCCGGTGTATGTGACCAACTCGATCAGCTTTGCTAACGCGGGCTTGGGCGGCACGATAGAGGAGGAGATGGAGGCTTTCAAGACGATCGTGCAGGCTGTCTTGGAGAGGTTGCAGCCATCGGGGGTCAAGCCTGTTGCCGCATGAGGGGCAGTCTCGAGATGTTTTCTACCGGTTCTGTCTGTCTAGCATGGAAGGTAAAAAACCAACGGTTCAGGGTCACATCGACCAGCCAGCAAACGCATCGTCCTATTCGCGGTACTTGTATCTACCGATGCCATCCTCACCGATTCTCATCTTCGCCCAAGGAAAGACGAAAGGTGGCCGTGGCTTCTTGTCGATGGGGATAGGCCTGCTCAGCGGTTACCCATGTCACCGAGTGACAGAGCTGTCAAGGCGGCATTGGAATGATTACGACATGGACGACGCATGGCTCCGGACGATCCCGCCGTGATACACGCAGATGGGTGGCTTTGAGACAAATGTTTGTCATTTCACGGGAACGCGCGTGTAGTACAAGACAATCCTGCCGACTCCCTCGTTAACGCAGGCCCTTGAAGCTAGGATCTGGCGATAGGGCACAAGGTTGCGCGGTCTGTGTATAGTTTGTTCCGAGCTGGAATACAGACGTCATAGCCCTCTGAGTGTGAAGAACAAGGTATTATCCCTCTACTTGCGCGATATGGAAACTCCAATGCCTTGCAGCACGTGAGGTTGGCACTCTCATTCTCCCAGGTTAGCATAGACCGAAACATGATAACGAAAAGGCGACTGGCTCAGCGCTCATGTCGTACTCGTGATACTCGCCGGTGCAACGGGCGTTGGGGCAACACTCGGCAAGGGCAGTGAATTTATGATTGCTCTCTCCTGTTGGGATGAAAGCAGGCAGAGCTGGATGAACCGAGATTCTCCTTAACAGTATTCTCACGCCTACAGCTGGCCACAAATAACGACTACTACCACGTAGTCTTGCTGAGAAACAGAACTTTTTCCTACGCACCTAGAGCGGGGCTGTTGATAGCTCGAGTGACCAAACACTCTCTGCAATCTGCATGGCTGATGTCAAGCTTCTGAAGCTTCGGCGATCCCCGCACCCTAGCATCATGCTTTGACCGTGCGGGTTATCGTTATCGCACCCCGCCACTGAATTTTTTTTCTCGTTTGGAACCCTGATTTTGACACCAGGCTCACCAGCCAAATGGTGTGTTTCAGGTTGGGTTTGGCGGTACCTGCATGGTGCGAGATGGCCAACGCCTCGCTCATCTCGCCACAGGCTAACTTAAAGTAGCAACTCATTGTTGCCCTTGAGCCTCCGCTCTCCCCCTCGTCTGTCCTCTACACCAAAACTTCCTTCTGTTGGCGGGCACAGCTCATGCTGCTTCTTCAACTCGACGTCCAAGAACCACTTCATCCCCATCTACTTCTTATTTCTTTCTTGTTCTCCTCACGTCGGCGAAACCGCCGACACTGTTCGCAGCGAGGACTATTGCGTCTCTGTGCCCTCGATATCACAGCCCGGGATACAATCAACAAGAACCGGGTGAGTTCCAAACGCTTGAGCTCCCATCAAAGTGTGGCCCCACGGTCTTTCACATCCCTGCACCTGAGGGGCACGTTCGCTTCTCGCCCACTACCATACCGGGCATATCCCATGTCCCACCGCTCGCTTTCCCGACCCTTTGCCCCCCAGAGCCTCTTTGTCTTTTGCTGAGTGCATCGCGCATTGCTAACTGTCCGAGTTGTAGAAGCTGCAACGCTTAGCCGATGTGAAAGACGCCCCCGGAAACATCCCCCCTTCCCGCTTCTGCGCGCCTTCAACTCAATATACCTACCTCGTGCGACGCTCAAAGACCCTTTCAAACCCTCGCCGCAGCCATGTCCTGGCAACCCGCCCCCGAGTCGCTGCAGCAGCTTGCTGCATGCCTCAAGGACTCTCTGAGCGGCTTCGACAAGAATGCCCAAAAGCAGGCTGATACCGTGAGTGCGCCCCTGTCTGTCGCAATGGTCGCACCGACGTTGGGCTGACCATCATCTTGTGCAGATGCTTCAACAGGCCAAGAACTCGCCTGACATCAACAACTACCTCGCCTTCCTCTTCTCAAACTCCTCACCTCCCAATGGCCTTCAATTTACCGAGCAAGACTTCCACCTGGTGCGGTCCGCCGCCGGCATCATGCTCAAGAACAACGTTAAATCCGAGTGGAAGTCCATTCCTGAATCTGGCATCGAGTTCATCAAGCTCTCTGTTCCCATGTGTCTCCAAGACAAGAACTCACAGATTCGCAACTTTGCCGGAAACATCGCGACCGAGGTCATCCGCCGCGGCGGTCTCCTTGGATGGCCCGAGCTGCTACCTCAGCTCCTCGATTTAGTGGGCAACACCTCAGGGCAAACCTCCAACGAAGCGCAAGAGGGTGCCATGTCGGCACTGGCCAAAATCTGCGAGGATAACTACCGCATGTTGACTAAGGAGGTCAATGGTCAGCGACCTCTCAACTACGTCCTACCCCATTTCATTGCTGCCACCAAGAGCTCGCTGCCCAAGGTCAGAGCAGGTGCCCTGACAGCCATCAACGTCTTCACGCCCCGAGAATCGCAAGCCATGCTCAACTCTATCGACGATCTCCTTCAGCACCTCTTCATCTTGGCCAGCGACGAGAACACCGACGTCCGACGGCAAGTTTGCCGCGCATTTGTTAACCTCGTCGAGGCCCGACCAGATAAGCTCCAGCCGCACATTGGCGGCCTCGTTGACTACATCATCACCCAGCAAAAGTGCGACGACGAAGATCTGGCCTGCGAAGCTGCCGAATTCTGGCTGGCCGTGGGTGAGCATGACAACCTCTGGAGAGCCTTGGAACCATATCTCAACAAGATCATCCCCGTTCTGCTCGAGTGCATGGTGTACAGCGGCGAGGATATTGCTCTCCTCGGAGGCCAGTCAGATGATGAGGAAGAGGAGGATCGCGAGGAGGATATCCGACCTGCTTTTGCCAAGAAGGCGCTTGCACGAAAAGCAAACGGCGAGGTCTCCGAGTCCGCCGACCAAGCCCAGAATGGCAACGCTTATGAGAAACTGGCGGGAATGGATGAGGATGTTGAGGAGGGCGAGATTGACGATTTTGACGATGGTGACGATGCCAATCCGGATGAGAAGTGGACCATCCGCAAGTGCTCTGCTGCCGCTCTCGATGTCTTTGCCCGCGATTTCCGAAATCCCGTCTTTGAGGCCATCTTCCCTTACTTGTCACAGCATCTCAAGCACGATGATTGGCCTCATCGGGAGGCTGCTGTTCTGGCTCTTGGTGCCGTTGCGGATGGATGTATGGATGTGGTTGTCCCTCATCTCCCAGAACTGATCCCGTATCTCATCTCCCTGCTTGAGGACCCGGAGCCCGTCGTGAGGCAGATCACCTGCTGGACCCTGGGCCGTTACTCATCATGGGCCGCTAACCTTGAGGATCAGGAGAAGGACCAGTACTTTGTTCCCTTGATGGATGGTATTCTCCGCAAGATGCTGGACAAGAACAAGAAGGTTCAGGAGGCAGCCGCTTCAGCGTTTGCCAATCTAGAGGACAAGTCCGGCAAGGTCCTCGAGCCTTACTGCGGCCCCATCATTCAGCAATACGTCCGCTGCTTCGCCAAGTATAAGGACCGCAACATGTACATCCTGTACGACTGCATACAGACACTGGCGGAGCACATTGGACCCGTTCTGGCCACTCCAGAGCTGTCAGGTCAGCTGATGCCCGCTTTGATTGACCGATACAACCGTGTGCCGGATCAGTCCCGGGAGCTGTTCCCTCTGTTAGAGTGTCTTTCATATGTGGCGATGGCGCTTGGCGATGCTTTTGCTCCCTACGCAGAGGCAATCTTCCTGCGATGTGTCAATATCATCCACGTCAACCTAGAGCAAACTCTCGCCTCTGCGAGCAACCCAGCGCTCGACCAGCCTGACAAGGACTTCCTTGTGACGAGCCTGGATCTTCTTAGCGCGATCGTCCAAGCCCTTGATGACGACAAGTCAGCTGCGCTGGTCAAGAGCTCGGAACCGTCGTTCTTTGAACTGCTCAGTTTCTGCATGGAGGACCTTGCCGATGAGGTTCGCCAGTCAGCCTATGCCCTCTTGGGCGACTGCGCCAGATACGTTTACCCTCTGCTGCAGAAATACCTCCCGACCATCTTCCCCATCCTGCTTAAGCAGCTGGATATGGACAGTGTCTTGGATGAGGATATGGACAGTAGCTTTGGTGTTATCAACAACGCCTGCTGGTCTGTTGGCGAGATTTCGATGCAGCACAAGTCGAACATGGGTCCCTGGGTGCAGGAGCTCCTCCAGAGGTTCGTCGAGATTATCACCAACCCTCGCGTCCCCAAGGCACTGAACGAGAATGCCGCCATGGCCTTGGGACGACTTGGTCTGGACAACTCGGAACAGTTGGCGCCCGCGCTAGGAACCTTTGCCGAGGAATGGATCAGCACGATGAACGAGGTTGAGGCCACCGAGGAGAAGGCAACAGCCTTCAAGGGATTCTCAATGATTGTGGGACGCAACCCAGAGGCTATGGAGAAGGTGTTGGTCGACTACTTTACCGCCATCTCCCGATATCGCGATATGAGCCTGAAGAGCCCCGTCAGGCAAGAGCTGCAAGACGTCTTCCAAAACGTGAGTTTTACTCATCCTGGTATTTGATTACACCTACTAACATGTTTTTCCAGGTCATCAACGTTTACAAGCAAATAATTCCCGGGTTCAACGACTTCCTCAACCAGATGCAGCCGCGAGATCGACAAGCCCTGGAGACACACTACTCTCTATAGCGCAGACAGTCTGTCGGGTCAGTTTTTTGAATGGATGCCTTGGAGGTGGGAGCAGAGAGGAGCAACACTTATTACGTAGTTATAGATAGCACTGATTTTCTCTTGCAGTAGATAGCATGAAGCGGGTTTGCATGGCGAAGTACGACGAAAACAACCGGGACGGTTCTTTGATGTTGATACGACGGGACGAATTGACGAAGAGGCTGCCAAAACTTGAAGGGGAGGAAAATATACCTGGGACTTGGGAGAATGCGCCGTTTTGCCGTGGGTAGGGTAGCAGTTAGAAAACCGGGACGTCATAGGAGGAGTCGATGGGCATTCATTGGGATTGAGTTAGTTAGATAGGTCCGTTGCGGCAAGTTGAGCGTTTCATGTTGCGTTGTCGCCGAGACTATCGATGGTGTTTTAACATGCCAAGTCCACACTGCAATGCATCGCGTTGGTATGACAATTAAGTGTTTCTTGAACTTGGTCTTTCTAGTTCCTGTCATAGTCATGACCCTGCACTGACGACGTCAATGGAGGTGGTACAGGGTAGGCCCCAATGCGCCAGCTCCAAGTCGTGATACACACCACGCAAAGCTGGTGTTTCCTCAGCGCTTCGAATCCAATACCTTGAAAGTCGAGAGTTTGAAAAGCGTAGGGTGTGATGGTAAGGGGATTACATAGCGATGCATCTTGGCTCAAAGGTGGCAACGTAGTCACAAGTATCCAGGTTTTGAATCGCGACCAAGTCTACTGTCTCTGCAGTGAGTTGACACTGCAAAGATATGATAATAAAAAGAAACGCCACTGTTTTTGGGTAATCTCAATTCACATAGTAATGTCTAGCTTAACACTCGCTCGACTTTACCCAAGCTCTATGTCCCAAGTCCATCCTCATCGACAACTATCTGGCCAGCAGCTCAAGGTTGCCCAGCGCCGAAATCAAGCTCACCTTCAGCTATCTTTTAGGGAGAAAAAGGTCCCTAGACCAGAAGAGTAAAGAACACAGCTGCTGAGGCCATGGGCTGTGAGAAGCCAACCAAGGTATTGCCGTCAAGTCTTAGTGAAGGCGAGAAACCAGCAGAGTAAGAAAATGAATTCAAACAGCACTACAGAATAATACAGTTCTCTTATAGCTAAACAAGTCTTTTGCTCAACCGCTGGAATAGATCAAGCATGCAGGTCAGTACCAGCGGCTACTCTTATAGAATCTCCTGTAGTAACGCCACAAAGTCGTGTCTCCCACCATCACTAACCGCCAAGCTCGAATACGAGGTGCGAACAACAACCACAAAAGATACAGCTAGTGACAGTGACGAGCCTAAAAGAGCATATAAAATCGATAGTCGACGTTTAAATTCGGGGAAAATGCCAAGGGTGGTCATGAATTGATATAGCAGGAGATACCTGATGTCCCAGACTATACACGGCAGAGCTTCTCTCGAGTTGCAGCTCCAGCGGCCCCTTCACGAGCCAGAGCCGTCAAGAGATTGCATCGAAACTACTGTTTAGAAGAGAATGAAGGCTTCACAGGGCTCAACACGCGTTCATGTTGGCAGAGATATCAAACATGTGTTGTACCAACACCCTCAGCTTTCCAGCGCTTGCAAGCACAACGTCTACAACGACGACCAGCGACCGCTACGGTAGTGAGACAAGAGCAAAAAGCATCTGCTGCACTGTTTGGATATGCTGCTTCAGTGCCAGCAACACGTCCCAGCCCTATTCCCCCTTGGCATGCCGGCATATGGTCTCCTACACAATCCCGTAGACACTAGTCCTGGGACCAACTTGGCGCCCAAGACCAGGAAAGCAATCGCAACTGCCATAAGGTTCTTACTTGACCCACTAGCTTGGAACCGTTAATTAGCTAGAACGATGGAAGGGGACGATGCTGAGGTGGCTGGCCGTGATGAGAGGTTCGGAGATGATGGTAACTAGTGTCTGGATGACATGCCAGCCACTGAGCCAGCGAATGCAATTTCGAATCACATGCGAATAAGGGAAAAAAACCAGACAAAACTCTGCTCAGCATAGACAAAAACCCAAAGAAGGGAAATCAGGATCGTCTGCTCCATATGGCCCCTCCTTCATCCGGCCGGATGAAGGAGGGGCCATANNTATGGCCCCTCCTTCATCCGGTGTTGATCCCCAGACCGCCGGGCAACGCAACGGTCGGTGCGTCTAGTCCAGCGTATAGCTCGTGGTTGTATATTCGCGACAAACCCTATCGGAAGAGTGGATGACAGCCTCCTGGTCCATCAAAATGACATACTGACTCAAAGGTGAAGCACAAAGAGGGGCGTGGTAGGCTCTCTTGGGCATGCATC
>JAJODA010000332.1:0-59231 GCA_021730345.1 Fusarium cicatricum
AAAGAGCTTTTAAAATAAGGTATACTTACTAATAAAAGTTAAACTAGTTCACTTACTTAAGTGGTTCACTTGCTTATCAAACACATTAATAGTATTTAAAGGTGATAATGTTCCAATTACTTGATGGTTGCCTGATGCCAAGTTTCTCAGCTACGTATGACTGGCTAAGAGAAGACTAATTACTTTACGGCACCTTACTTAGAATACCACGTTTGAAATATGCGTAAGTCATATTCTTACAATCGAAAGAAGTTGACCTTTAAGCAATCCTTAGGAAGGGCATGGATATTTTTCAAAGCTAGGAAGCCACTCGACACACTAGCCGCGCGGTCGTGAGTATGAATCAGGAGGAACATTACATTCTGGTGAGCCAGCCGACTAGCGGTATTCTCGACGCACGTGAGAATATACGGAATGTGATTGAGGTAAGGGATAAACCCCTGCAATCTTGTTTAGCGTGTACCTTAATGAGCCACGATAACTTCCTATCAAGCATCTGCTACCTTATCCACTTGGGACTGTTATAGACCTAATAGACACGGAATGGGACTATGTGCGACTTTCACCCGGTGCTAAACCAAGCAGGCGAGGAGAGGTATTCTTGTGCCGAGGCCAGCGCCAATACCAGCTATTTATTAGTTATAATATACTTTTGAGGCACACGCTAGATAAGAATACGGACGTTGTGTTGTAGTCTAAGACAGACACATGACTACAAAACTGATCAAGGTCCCGCGTGCCAGCTTATTCCCTAATACCCTTGGCCTCTACACTACTCCATACACTCGGACCATTTCTTCACCAATAGTTTTGAATACCAATCTTCAATCTTGCACGTCTGCCACTAAAATGACTTCTTCTGTACCTGAACCTATTATCGACCGCTGGTCTATTGGTAATACCGACGCTAAACTTTCTGACGAACTCCTCGTCCTCGGACCTCAGGCCGAAGGCATTGAAGGTTCCTTTGCAGATAATGGCCGCATCCGGGTCACTCCGGAAGACATTCAGCCTGGGGGAAAATACTACTGTAAGGATTGAACATGAATCCACAATAGAAACAGGACTATTCCTGACCCACTAGTCTAGCCATCGTGAAGCTTCAGATTCGATTTGAGAAGCAGGGAACCGAAGACCGACGCTGGGCTCCGGCTACCGGCTGGCTCATCGAGGACAACCTCATTGTCACAGCCGGCCATTGCGTCTTTGATCACACGTACAATTTGGGCAAGGCTGTCGAAGTCCGCGCTTACGTCGGATACAACGGCAAAGACTCCGTGGCCAACACGGGCGTACAGTATCGAAAGGGTGTCAGAATTGCTACGCCCAAAGAGTGGATTACGAGCGACACCAACCGCGCCAACGACGTCAGCTTCATCCAGGTTGAAAGTGTCTTTGACAATATCAACAAGATTAACTACTTGCCTACTCCTGCCTTGGTGGACAACTTGAACCTAGGGGTTGTCGGATACCCTGCCGACAAGACATACCACGGCGAGCAAGCTGCTCAAATGTACCAGATGTACCGAAATACAACTTGCGACTTATCCAACACAACTCTCAATATGCTCGAATACAACATCTCATCTTTCATGGGTAAGGCCTTTTTTTCTCAACGCGAGCACGGAAACAACTAACTCAAGATGTCTGCATAGGTCAGGACGGATCCCCAGTTCTAATCTCCAGACAGAACAGCTCCATCGGCGTGCACCTCGACAGTCCTGGAACCAAGAATTCCGCCAGCGTCATTCGCGGAAGGTATGGAAACTACTTCGACAAAATGAAAAGTGCCATAAATAGCTCTGATGCCATCACCAACGATGTTGACTATATCTAGAGCCTCGCTGGGCGAAGTGCTTCCCACCGAGGAAGAAGTTGTTGGCTACATTGGTTATGCCATGAGTAGCCAACGCTCAACATGGGCATGGAGAACTTGTCGGCATGCGTCCCGAAAAGTTTTAACAGGCCATGTGACCATTCATCTGGCGAGGGAAGACATGGTTTACCCTGCGCTAGATGTGAGACGAAAGCTGTATATCGTAACGAGCTGGTGAGAAGAAGAAGAAGAAGAAGAAGAAGAAGAAGGAGGAATCATTGGCCGTCTGTTGTGGCACATAGCAGAGGCTTTGTGAGCATGAGTCTTAGAATACCTCGTCTATTGATGCTCTTATCTCTTTACTAATGGATGTAATATTTCCAAGTAACTTCCCGCTCCTGCATCAAACGTTTCGGCTACTTTCATAACAAGATTCATTATCTTGGGCTCTTCCACTGTCTTAGAAGCCAAAGCATAATGTATATAAATACATAATCACAGCTTCGACTTCACTTGTAAATACAAAGTACAAAGTCGCTAAAAGGGTCGCTGCGTCTTACTGGCTGTCAAAGTGCGGGCCCCCAAAACAGTATACATTATCTATCTGGATATTCTAAATCAATACCAGTTCTGAAACAGAGTCCAATTCATCTCGACCGAAAGTCTCTTCTACCTGCCCCACCAAACAACCAATTCTCGAAAACTCATGCTCTTCCTTACCAGTAGGCGTGATGATGAGCGATGCGTATGTGTAATCTCTAGGGTCATTTGGTTTCTGAATACGTGAAATAACCAAGGCATATAACTTCATGCTGCGAATAAGATTGGCAGATACATCAAAGTTCCTATCAATCGTGTCCAGCATAGCATACTCACCCTTCTGATCACCGTTGACAGTTCGCAGACGCATGTGTCCCGTTGGCGCTTTTGCGTCGGACAAAACAAGAGGAACCACAGGGCCTTTGAGTCGAAGCCAACCGCTCTTGACTCTACCAAAGGGATTGACACCTTCGACTTCGACGTGGGAATCAATAACGGTCGTAAGATGCTCAGAATTTGTATGAGATCTGGCCGCGGTAATGCCATCGACTGAAGCCCAGGACCATGAGGGAGCACGATAGCCATCCTCTGGTTTGGAACAGTCCAAAGGTTGCCAGCATATTCCTTCGAGTATTGACTTCTTCCATATCCCAGCAAGGTACTCGTCTTGAAGAAGTGTTTGATAGACCCTGGCGATGCCAGACAACGCGGGAAGCTTGTCAGACGCTACAGTGAGTCTCCGGGGTCCATAATCCCGCAAGAGCTTGTACCACTGCGTAAGAAGATGATTATCAGGCCGTGATTTATTCTTGTACATCAGGTCAGCCATGACCTCTTCGTCCATTCCTGGTCGAGCGTGTGGGAAACGTGACGATAGTGTTAGTCCGTTCTCTGCTTTGGTTCCATGCAGACATTCAAAATAGACCTGGTCCTTTGCAAAGTGAAGGATTCTTTGAGATAGAACGCGTTCTTGGAAACCCCAGCCTCTCTGACTAAGGGGTTCATCTCTCATGTCTGTATGGTAGAATTTGATAAGTTCCTTATCAAGTGGTGCCCTGCAAGCGACAAGAATACCGCTCGACTCGTTGATCTCGAAAGGGATTCGTATGCTGGGCGGAGGAGTGCGTCGGAAGAACAAACCCCCATCGCTGCTGTCTACTCCTGACGCAGCAATAGTGAGGTAAGCATTTGAGTAAATCATTGACATTTTTTGCGATTCCCTCTCCCATTCGAGAACATGATCTTGGCAGATGCAAAGGCTGTCGATCCAAAGGTAACGGATCCCTAGAGACCTCGTAAATGCAATAGCATCCTGAAAAGTCTTTGGCAAAGATGCAATGGCAATGCCTTGCTTATGCTCTGCGATGGCTTCCTGAGTCGTCGCGTAGTGCTTGACACCGCTGCCCCAGCAGTAGCTAAGGGCTATGTATTTATCCTCATCATCAGGATCCGTTTCCACAAGCTTGACGGATGTTCCAGGCGGTTCTGAGAGGAGATCAAGTAGTCGTGTGGGTAAAGAGTTCTTCTGATAAGAGCACAGCTCGTGCTGTTTGCAGGCTGCTAGCCAGTCACTGATGCGGGCGAAGGTCTGTTCACCAGGAACAAGACTTATGATTCGACCCTTGTAGATCTTGGTAAGAGGATCTCCTGACTGTCGTCAGTAACTATCTCGCGACGTTTGAACGTGGACGAACCTTGATCGGCACAAAACGCAATAGCAGCTAGAGGGATTACAAATCCAAGCTCTGTAGTATTAGTGAGTACCCAAATTCCATCTTCGCCATCAGCTCGCTTGCAGATCCACAGATCAAACAAGGGATACGAATTTGTGATTCCCATAGGTTGCTGTATCTGTTTGATATCATCGAGAACATCGTCGGTCTGCGACTCGATCAGACGACAGAGGCCGCAACCTTCATTCGCTGCTGATCGAAGGCATTCTAGACTTTGATGGTGTTCAAAGGCCCAGTCTTGTAGTTCCTTCCTCGGTTTGGTGTGTGCGAGATGTTGTAGGTGAGGGTAACCACTAAGAGTTCGCCAATAGAACTCCTCTGGAAAGCTTGGGAGATTGTCCCAAGGTATCGACTCGCAAAGGCCGCAAAGGTGGTCCATTGTTGCTGATGATGATGGGATCTGACTCTGAGAAGAGGTTGAGGTTTTTATTCCCTCTTCCAGGCAGCCATCCATGTCAGCAGAGGTATTCACCCCGCACCAAAGCTTTGTCAGGCTGACAGGTCTACCACGGAGGACTTTAAGCGCCGAAGTTCACATAGTTCAGCTTTGTAAGATTTCCTATCATCTCAGCGTTTTGGATCGAATAGGCCGGTGGAGTTTACCAGTGACGATTAAGTTGATATCAATAGCCTTGCCTCAAATGCTGTTAAATGTAGGCATGACGAAGGAGGTTGTCTTAACTAATTGGCTTGAGATTTTTTAGAAAGTCTTCTGCTTCCTTGCTTGGCGGACCCTCTAACAGAATGAGTGTGTTCATAATTATAGCACGAGGAAGCTATCGTTAAATCATCTATAGAGGACCTACAGTGAACCTCTCGTCCAAATTGTGTATGAATATTGGATGAACATAGTAATCACGGCCAGCGGTATGGTGTAGGAGAATCCATAGATGCTAGATTATACCCTATACACGCCCAGGTGTGGTCGAGATCTTGGCTCTACCCCGGACCAGAATGTGGAACCGTCAAGGGTCATCAACGGAAGGATTCCAAAAGGATCCGATGCTAGCAGGACTACTAGTGTCGGGTAAATGCTTGGTCAACTCCTGGTGCAAGGGTATTCTCATATCAACCAAGCACTCAAGCTAGCATTGGATAACGTTATTCGGTATGTATAAGTTGCAGGGATTGAAATCCTTCCGGAATCGGCACTTTCTCTAGTATTGTGAACCATGTGATTGCCCTGTAAAATTTATCATGGTGCAGTTCAGGTGCCTCGGCGGTATTACTCAGATCTCCGCAAGCCTTACGGGGCGGAAGCTGGTAGAGAACCACCCTTTTCTGTTTCTTACCAGCTTTCCCCCCCCTTCGATAAGAAACCAGCTGTGGAGATGTAGTTAGTATAAGCTGACCTCACGCCCAGGCGTCGCCAAGATCCTGGCTTATCGTATCGTGCGTGAAATACCTAGTACCGAGCTTCACATGCCACAGCGTACAGCAGCCGGACATAGGTACAACGGGAAAAGTCGGTATGCTAGTAATGAAATGTTGAGAATGCGCGTACAGCATAAATATAGATGGTTTATGTGAATCCGGTGCAATGCATGGCTGATACTCGCAGCCTCGAACTAGCTCACGTCTTACTGCTGAGGAATGGTCAACGTCTCTTTACACCAACATGTCGGACATGCGCCTAGGCACCATGTTGATCCCTACTGTCGGTCAGATCCTCCTATGTGTGGTCTTGTTGGTCGTGGCCATCTTGGCCAGATGCCTTCTGTCAAGCCGCCGACCAAGAGACTTTCCCCCGGGCCCTCCAACAGTACCGTTTCTTGGAAACATCACTCAAGTGTCTCGGGTCAAGGCCTTTCTCAAGTAAACAAACAATACGCAACCTGTATCTCTTCGTGCTTGTAATAACCGCAACTGCCTAGGTTCCAGAGCATGCAGGCCGACTATGGCTCTATCATCGGCTTGAAAATGGGCTCCCAGAACGTTGTTATCTTGAATAGCTATAAGCATGTTAGAGCGTAAGTCTACGTAGTATGAACCCAGAAAGCAGTCATGGGTAGAGAGCTGAAACTGGTCCAAGGCTGTTCGATCAGAGAGGCTCCATCTACTCCAGCCGTCCCAACACTTACGTGGCCAACGAGCTTGTGTGCCCAAATGACATACATCTCCTCCTGCTACCGTACGGTTCTGAGTGGAGGAAGCAGCGCAAGATCCTGCAGTCGCTCCTCAACGTGAGGGTGGTAGATAAACTGCTTCCGCTCCAGGAGGCCGAGACCACGCAGACCATGCTCCAGCTTATCCAAGACCCCCAGGGCTACTACGATCACATTCGTAGGTATACCACTGCCGTCATTCTCGCCGCCGTCTACGGTCAACGCGGGCCGCGCTTCGATTCTCCCAATGTCCAGGCACTCTACCATGCCCAGGATCAGTTCACAGCCATTCTCGAGCAGGGGGCGACTCCTCCGGTCGACGCGTTCCCGTTTCTCAAGGCCTTGCCCGAGTTTCTGGCACCTTGGAAAACCAAGGCTAAAGCTGTGCGTCAGGAGCAGCGAAGCCTTTATCTGGGCCTTGTGAACGAGACCAGAGAGCGTCTGGCTGCTGGTAAGGGCGGTGACTGCTTCTTACGTACAATGCTCCAAGATCAAGAGAAGAATGAAATGGATGATGAGCACCTTGCATATCTGGCTGGAAATCTGGTGAGTAGTTCAGTCTTTAGCTGCTTTCCTTATAGACGTCCTTTCTGACCTTGGACAGATGGAAGCCGGCTCCGACACCACCGCCTCTACTCTGCTTTTTTTTCTTCTGGCTATGATCAAATACCCACAAGAATTCAAAAAAGCGCAGAGTGAGGTTGATGCAGTGTGTGGACAGTCGAGGTCTCCATCGTCAGATGATATCTGCCGTTTACCTTTTATAAAGGCATACATGGACGAGGTACGTCCAAACTCCTCCAGTCGAAGCTGTCCCTCTTTTATTTCTCTCTGATCCTTGCTGAATACTCGCAAACGCTCAGGTGGCGTCCAGTGGCACCCGGCAGTGTCCCACATGCCCTGACCCGCGATGATGTCCATGATGGATACCACTTGCCCAAAGGCACGGTTATTATTGCTAACACATGGGCAATCCACAACGACGAGACTCAGTACGAGCGACCCGGAGACTTTATGCCTGATCGATTCTTAAACAATGAATACGGAACCCGAGTGCCTGTCGATACAACCACAGATGATCATCGGCGGACGTCGTACGCGTTTGGTGCAGGCAGAAGGTCGTGCCCGGGGCATCGTCTTGCCAGGAACTCTTTGGTGAGTTCACATTTTTCCTTTTTTCTCCTATGAAAATGCATCGCTAACACAAAGTTCTAAATAAGATGTTGAATATGGCCAAGATAGCTTGGGCCTTTGACCTCTCGCCTGGCCCAGGGGCGGTTGACGACGACATCGACACAGCTTACCACGATGGATTTCTGATTGCACCAAAGAAGTTCCCGATTCTAATCACACCGCGATCTGACACGCACAAGAGTGTCATCGAGAATGAGTACAGACGTTTCAAACCGTTGCTGAAAAAGTACGAAGACTAGAGCCGGGAGAACAAACGAGGCGGGGGGGAAAGTATCAAGTCAGAAACATGTCTGTTTAAACAAAGCCAAAAGCCAATCTATCTAGTTGATACATATATCGTTTAAAAGATCAACGTCTCAAAACCTTTGAATGTGTCGACACGCCTTCCAGAGCTGAGCTGAAGTTCTATCAATCTACGCAGTCTTGATCAGCACGCGCTTCACTTCTGGTAGGGTTTGTAGTCATCAAGCCAACGGAAAACCCTCTTGTCAGGAGGCCTATATTCAGTACTTACATTGTTTTCCAAGAACGGTTCGAAATGATTCCCCGAGATGGCAAAGATGTCGATATGCCCACCAACAAGCTCCTCCCAAGCTTTGATCGAAGCAGTCCGTGTATCCTGGCTGCTGAGCCACTCATAACTTACGCCCCAGATGGCTTCGGTATCAATAATCTCCTCGCTTCTCAGCATGACTGTTTTAGGTCTCCGCTGTGAGGTGGTTTTGGGAAACGGTTCTGGCTTGTAGGTTCCCAGAAGAGATGCGTTAGACAGGAACTCCTGCTCTAGCGCAGCACCACTGTCCGAGAGGAGCTGACCAGGTCGAACACTAGGCTTGGTGATGCTGGTTATGATGGCGTCGGGAAGAGGCTCGTGGTCAATTGGACTGGGGGAGTCAATCAATACGAGACCTTTGACCTTGACTCCGTGGTTCGTGAGCTGTTGAGCTGCTTCAAAGGCAACTATTCCGCCAAAGGACCAGCCTGGCGACGCAAATGTTAGTTTTAAACATTGAAAGGTTTAGAGGTGAAAATTAGGACTTATCACCCAGTATTAGAGGAGACGATCGGCGTTGAGAATCTGAAAGGATTGTCGAGACATAATGCGTCGCCATCTGACGGATGCTGCGGTGAGGTCGTTTGCCACTGCTGCTGCCAAAGAATGGGTCAAAGAAGGCGTATACCATGCGGTCGTGCCCACGGAGACGATCATACATGCCCACCTGCCCGCTGCCGTCGTGGGAGAGGTAGAGCGGAACTTGCTCTCCGTACGAGACATGCAGTGTTGCCGGGAGCGTACTGGAGTCACTTCCGGCATGGTCAGGTAGGTCGGAGTAGTCTGAGGCCGACGAAGCCGAAGCACAAGCGTCAGTGTTGGTAGTCTGAGAGGAGGATGATTCTTGCGGCGTGGCAATCCCGTCCTTGGGTAGGCCCGCGAGCGTTCTGCGCGTCTGGTGCTTAGCCGGTGGCTGCAGTATGGACGTCAAAATGTCATCCATGGCCTCGAGAGTCTCGCACTGCGACAAGGCGTAATGACTCAGACCGGTCTGGCCTGGAAACAAGCGTCCCAGTTTCGAGGCGATCTCGATTCGCATCAGAGAATCGATGCCGAGGTCGTCCAAAGTCTTGGTGTAGTCCATGTCCTGTTCGGCGAAGCCGCACACTTCAGCAAGGATATCTTTGAGGACTTGACTTAGCCCAGCAGCTTCAGCCGGATTGTGCTGAGTCAGAGCCTCGGTGGGATAAGTGCTTATATTTTGGTCCCTTATTGGAGGGATCGACATCGAGGACTGTAAGTGTTCTCCATATTGGGGTTCAACGATGGCAGTAGGTGTTGATAGACTAGACAAGAGTTGCCGGAAAGCTGAGATCTGTAGTTTCTTGAACTCCATGCCTCTCGCAACCGCGACGACGTTGCCTGAGCTATCTAGAGCGATGGCGTCTGCGAGGATGGCACCCTTGACTTCCAGTAGGCTGCAGTATATCTTAAACGTGTCCGAGTAATCGATATCGCGGTAGGCAATCTCCATCGACTCAACGCGTGCGCAAATGCCTAGCATATCCCCCGCCCCGACTCCCACGGCGAGGTTTGCGATAAAGCCCGCAGCGTGGAGCAGGTTGTCGGTAAAGACAGGGTGCGCCAGATAACCAGTCTGAGAGCCAGAATCGAATGGCATCCTAAACGAACCCATTCCTTCGAGGTTTGAGTCGGCCACTTGGAGATGAGCTAGGCTCTGGTATTCGGGAGAATACCGCACAACACGGGTAAAGATGGCTTCGTACAGGATCTTTGAGTTGAAGGTACTTGTGTGGTCCTTTCCAATATCAGCAAAGTAAGGACTTTGCCTGGCTACAATGGCTTGGTCTCGCGCCCAGTGGGACGTTGCGACCTTGGTGCTCTGCATCGAGATATTACCAGTGCAGTGTATAGCCTCGGCAGACTCCTTGTGCGAGCTGCGCGACGTAACCTTGAAGTCTGCTATTACTGCTCCCAGATGTGAGGTGCCCTGCTTCTTTGTAATACGGACGCTCACTGTCACAGGAGCAGGCGATGACGAGGAAGACGATGGCACATACACGAGCGGGCTCGCAAAGCTCATGGCGCCAACGACAAATATCTGGCTTTCGGCTGGTTCGAGTAGAATGTGAGCCGCATCGATGATCAGCTCGTGAAATACTAAGGCTGGGCAGATGGGAGTTCCACCAACGTCGTGCCCCGATATCAATGGTCCAAGGATCGTCATGTCGGTGTCGAGGACAAGCTCCTCGCCCCAAGACCTTTTGTTTAGTCTGGGCAGTAGACGGTAGCCTGTTTCAATAATGTCCATTCCCCTATCGGTCTGAAGATCTTTAGAAGCTTCCCGAAATGGTATCCAGAAAGTTGAACCCTCAAGCAAATGGCCAGGCAAGCTGTTGACTCTGGCCGATGTTCCGGTAAACACCTCGCGCCAGTTGATGGCAATCTTGCGCAGAGAAAGTGCGACCAGCGTCTCACTAAGAGATAACCATGCATCTGCGCCTTTTCTCAAGGTCCCGAGATACGTACAAGAGGTAGAAGGAATCGAAGCTCGCAGCATTGGCAGCATGGTGGGCTGTGGACCAATCTCAAGGAAGAGGGAATCATCGAGAACAGCTTTTCCTATCGACAATTGAAGACTTTTTAGACCCTCATCAAAAAGCACTGGCTCTCTCGCATGGTCCGCAAAGTAGTCACTGGTCATGTCTTGTGGTTGTAATAGACGCCCGTGCCTATTGGACACGACAGGTATCGTAGCTTGTCCAAAGGTGATGGACCGTCCGAGGACACGCAGAGGTTCCAGGATGGGGTCCATGGCTGATGTATGAAAAGCGAAAGGGACGTTGATTAGCTTACTTCTGACCTTATATGCCTTGCAGACCTTTTGCAGAGTCTCCAGCTGCGACAGCGGGCCACCAACGACGCAGTCATCAGGGCTATTTAGACATGCTATAGACAGCTGCTCTGGGCCCGAGTTCTCCGACATGATGGCTCGGACCTTTTCAGCAGCGAGATTACACGCGAGCATCCCTGACGTGTTGGCCGCGCAGTTGTCGCCCATCATCTTTGCTCGCAATGCCACGACGCGGAGTGTGTCCTCCAACGTCAGCACACCAGAGACACATAAGGCCGCGTACTCGCCGAGGCTGTTAGAGAAAGACTCGTCAGTATTTCAGTATTGCTATTGGAGCTCTCAACGTACCTGTGACCCATGACATAGTCCGGCATGATCCCCCAGGACATGAATATTCTGGCGAGGGCATACTCCAGGGCAACACATGCGCACTGCGAGGCCACTATGTGCCCCGTGTCATCTGCTTCGTCCATCTCATCTTGGTCATCGTACAGTATATAGTCGAGTATGCTTGGACATACCAGCCGGAGGCCTTGAACAATGTGGTCGCAGCGCATGATGATGTCTCTAAAGAATGGAAACGTACTCATGAGTTCTTGACCCATGCCGCGATAGAGAGCCCCTTGCCCCGTAAACACGAAAGCAGTAGCTTTGACACTTCTTGCAGGATTAGAGTTGGCGACTCTTTGATGCTGTAGCTTGGTCGCCAAGTCGGCCATGGAGGTGCAAACCAGCGAGATGCGGTGATCGTGGTGATGGCGCCGTGCGGTTGCGGTGTAGCATATGTCCACTAGAGACGGTAGACGCCCTTTTTTGCCCAAGAACTCAGCGTGTCGATCCACAGCTGACTGCAGAGCTCTCTCTGATCTTGCTGAAAGGGCAAAGACGTATGCGGGCCGCCCCTTGCTACGCTGCATGTAATGCTTTGGGGGTTCACTCCAGTCCTCCAAGAGGAGAGAGGCATTGGATCCAGCAGCGCCAAAGTTGTTGAGAACGGCTCGCCTGGGTGTACTCATAGAGTGGTTCCATGGCATGGCCCGCCTCGGTATGACCAAGCCGGAGCTCTCCAAGTCGCCAAAAGCTGGGTTGATGCTATCCAGTCCAGCTTGCAGCGGGATCTTCTTCTCACGAAACATGAGTAACAGCTTGGCCAGGCCAGCTGCCCCTGAAGCGGCTTCACAGTGATCGATATTCCACTTGATCGAGCTTACCATCAGGGGGTTTGTTGTCACTGCACGGTTTGCGCCAAAGACGGCCTTCAGAGTTGCCATCTCCCGTGCATCTCCAGCCTGCGTTCCTGTGCCGTGCGCCTCTACCACACCAACAGTTCCTGGATCAATTTGCCGCTGCTCCAACAATCTTCTCAATAGCTCTGCTTGTGTCTGGCTGTGCGGGTGGGTAATGGAGCTCGAGTTGCCGCTCTGGTTGACCAAGACGTTCCTGATGACTCCGTGAATCCGATCTCCTTCGGCGACGGCATCAGACAGTCGTTTCAGAACAAAGAGAGTGCAGCCTTCGGCACGGCAATATCCATCAGCAGCTGCGTCAAAAGGCTTGCAGCCTCCTGTCGGGCTCAAGAAGTGCCCCCGGGCTAATCCAAGGTACATCTGTCACACGCATCAGCAAAACAGACCTTGAACACCCACACTCTGAAGTCTTGCACCAAGATGAGAATGAGAGTGTTATCATACTTACGTCGGGACTTGTAATTACGTTGACGCCGCCTGCAATAGCTGCTGTGCAGTCACCATTCTGCAGGGCCCGGCATGCCTGGTAGATGGAGACTGTCGAGGAAGAGCAAGCCGTGTCCGTCAGGATAGATGGGCCACTGAGCCGGAAGAAGTAAGAGATTCTTCCACTATGAAATGCCCGCAAAGTGCCGGACGAGTAGTAAGTATCGATGTCGTTGCGGAGGTTATCCGTGTAGTCTCCGGTAGCCAGGCCGACGTAACACCCGGTAGTGGCTCTTTGGAAAGACGGCGACGAGTCCTCCACGTATCCAGCATCTTCAAATACTTCCTGGGCGGCATGTAGCAGAACTCGCTGCGGAGGATCCATGGACTTGGCTTCTCGTGGAGAGATATTGAAGAATGTGTTATCAAAGCTGGAAGGATCTACGTTAGTCATGTCAAGGACCCATCAAAGTAGACTTCGCCGAGACGAGGACTTACGAAAAGGGGTCCTCCAGGAACGCGCCATGCTTGGCAGCCATTGACCTGGGTTTGTCCATTTCCCCTGCATGGTGATAGTCCATGATTTTGAATCTGCTCTCAGGGATTTCTTGCACGGCATTCAAACCCTGGGATATCGTCTCCCACAGTTCTTCAGTGCCCTTCCCCATGGGTAGATGCACACTCATTCCGACAACCGCGATGTCGTTCTGGTGGTTTGAGGACGACTCTTCCAACCGCTTCCCGCTCGTCTTGAAAGGTGACCGGTCCAACATTTCAATCCTTGGATCCGGGAGACCAAAATCTGGGAAGAGGGAGCTGGAGCTCGGTCCGAACGAGAGGATCTTGACAGTTGCGCCTGGCTCCCGTTTCAATATGTTCCGCACACTCGCTATTAACTGTTGAGCAGTGGTGGACCAGTTCACGCAGTGGACCAGCAAGTGCCGAGTCAGCCATGCCAAAAGTTCTTGGGTAGATGCTGCCGACTCGTCAAACAGCGAGCCATCCAATGTCGAGTAGATGAACTTGGGAGGCGCCGAGGAAGGGGGAAAGGAAATGTCTCGGCGTCTCAAGTCGTGAAGAACCTCTGAAACGACACGTTCGAGCTGGTCGCCCCCATGATACCATCCATGCACATGCGCAAAGGTAGCTGTGAGGCTGGGGATGGTCTGCAGCTGCGTCTGTAGAGTGCAGAGATCAACCCTGGGCCCCGAGATGGACACGGCCCCGGAGCTAGAGATTGCCGATATCTGCATCTTTTGGGGGCATTGCTCTGAGTAAAGCTCATGAGCGTAGTGCTGTGATAGTCTCTGCTCGATCTGAGCTTGAGAGAGACCGCGGGTGACAAGGGACAGTGTTGCTTCTGGACTCGCATACTCTCCGCCAACGCCATTATCGGTGCTTTTCAGGATCCAGAAAAAGCTACGACAAGCGATCCAAAAGGCGAGCCGAAAGCCAGTGACTCCAGACGCCACAAGCTCATCCACGCTGCACGAGCGTGAGACCACCGCGGCCGGTATTATACCTGAAGAGAAGCCAGCTGTAGCGTGGAGTGAGTCGAATGACTGCTCATAGACTTTATATCGGCCAGTTGCATCGGCCAGATACTGCAGTAACTGGCGAAGATAGATTGTGCTCGCCTGCAGAACGGGGTGCGTATGATGCTGCACTTCAGGCTGCAGCAGATCTTGTGGCGAGCTGAGCAAAGAGATGTCGATGGCCAGAAGATGTCTTGACTCTGCATTCAAGCTTTTGATTTCTTCCAAGAAGGCTGCATGGCACTCTGACAATAGCTTATTCCCAGCAGTCACAGATCCGCCGTCTTGCCCTGGGCTCGTGGTGGTGTTGGGCAAGAATATGGACGCAGAACCCTGGCCTCCAAAAAGAACCAGGTGATGCTCTGTTGATGCGTAGCTCATGATGACTGTTTAGTGGTTCTCTAGGCTGAACAGCAAGAAACAAACATGGGGGCGGTTGTTATTTCGAAGTGATCATTATAGGACATCACATGACGGTTTCGGCCAGCAACAGAATGTCCCACAGATAACTACAGCAGAGCCGTTCCCTTGCATGTTCTCCTTTATGACTTGTTAGGCATACTGGTTGATCCATTCCTCTAGTCAATTGACCAAGCCAGCACTGGTATACTTGTTACTAGGTATCGGGTTTATGCAAATTGAAAGGAAAGACATGGGATCAGTCCACAGCCTCAATACCACCGTACTAGTGAAAAGCGGATAAACGGTTGCTTGTATAGCTTCTTACCCCAAAATCACACTTGACCTGCTCCACTCCGAATGACACCTAGTCCGCTCCACCCCGAAACACACAGTACACGGGCAGCAAGGGCAAGCATTGTACGGAGGCAGCTCTCAAAAGTTTTATCCTGCCAAGCCGCTAAAAGGCGCCACAAGAAGCCACAGAAAAGCAAGGAAAATCAGGTCATCGGCTTGCATACCTAACGCATATAGTAAATCCCTTCAGCCGGGTTCTCCTTTGTTTCTGACCCTTCTTTCTCTAGGCAGCTATGGCTCTAAATATGGATATCGCGACCTATGCCTTAGTGGTTACTTTGAAGGCTCCTTGCATGGGTAAAATAACGCCCGAGGTCGCCGCGATTACGGGCCTTTTAATGCGTTAAGTTAACCGCATTTACGCTTATATAATCGATCGAGGGTTTGACCCTAACTAAAGACCTATCATTTTAAGAGATAAATACCTCAAAGATGCCCCCCAATCTAGCCGACTAATAAAGAGAATAGAAGATATAAAAGAGCTTATTATAGCAAAGGTATAGTATAACCGCTTTAGAAGGGAAAAGATATATACTAATATTACTAAGGACCTTAGCGAAGAAGGCTATTCTCTTTCTATGATAATAGTTTAGAGGATATTAAAAGCTACTAGCTTTTATAAGATAAAGCTAATAAGGAAACCGGGTCTAATAAAGAAGATAAGGGCAGAGAGGTTAGAGTGGTGCCTTTGCTATAAGGACTAGACTCTTAATAACTAGAAGGCCGTGATTTAGTTAGATAAGACCTCTATGATCTTACTTTATCGCCGAGGGAGCTATCGCGTATAGCGATAATCTAATAAGCGGTTTCTCTATAGCTATATTCGCGAGAGATAGAAAAGAGCTAGCGAATATATATTCTAGGGCGCCTTTTTATATAATAAGAAGGGTCCTTATTATTATTAGGGTCTAGAGATTACTAAAGAGAAGAAGGTAGCTAAGCTAGCTATTAAGTAGCTAAATAAGGAGCTCGAGCTAATAATAAAAGAGATTTAGGAGCTAAATAACGGTATAAGAAGGTTAAATTTATAGTAGCTACTTAGTAAGAAGCCTAAGTAGAAGTAGAAGAAGGAAAATAGCTTATTAATAAGAGAAGCTAAGAAAGGTATTAATTAGTATTATTATTTTAAGATAATCTTAAAGCCTAAGATATTTCTTTTTACTAAAGAATATTAAGAGGCTCGGCTAGATACTATTATATAAGAGGATAAAGCTCTTATATATAATTACTATTTTTAATAGCGGCTTTATAACCTTTATAAAGTCTACTGCCTTTTTTAGTATAGAAATTTACCTAACCTTAATATAATTAAGCTAGCTTAGCCTTATTTAAAGAGGGTAACTACGAAGAAAAGGGCCCCTAAGAATTATTAGGAAGCTATTCGGGCTTAGGAGGTAGCTTAGAAAGAGCTACCGTAGAAGAAGATCTAAGCTTAGATCGAGAGAATTCTAATATATATATAAAAAATTATCGCACTAGAAGGAGGGAATAAGTATAAAGAAGGTCGGGAATAGCCCTATAGTAATCTTATAGTAAATTGCTTTTTCTGATTTATAGCTTATATTAGTGGTAGGATAAAACTTTTGAGAGCTGCCTCCGTACAGTTGCGCTAATCTCTGTGTTAGTTTCACAGGCGTGCTCACATGCCGAGGCACGGATCGACAGGGTTATTCAGTACCGGGATAATGCTCATTGATCGTCACTTTGGACGGGGCTGTGTAAAGTAGGGGGGTGTAGGGCGAGGGAGTGTATGCCGTGAGAATACGCGAAGGAATGCCCACAGGCCTCTAGGCTACTCCTCACCGACAACATAATCTTTACATCCTCGACCGGAGCACGAGCTTGGAAAGGAAGTTCTGGATATATGTAATCATCTGACGATTGGGGCTCAAATGGAAATGCGCTGAAGAAACGATATGTAATTATCCGTGCTCGCTATGCTTGCTGTGCACCTTGTGCTCATTATGCTTGTCACTTGTGTCCAGGCCATAAAAACCGACTTCTGAGGGGTCGTGGCTTTATATAGATCCAAAGTAGAAAGACTTGAAGTCTTTGCCATCTATTATCGACCTTGGTAGTCTTATCAATCATATGCTAGATTCTTCCCTACTACTCTACACCATCAATTACTCACACAAATAGACATGGCAGAACCAGTCCTCGCAAACTGGTCACAAAATTTTAGACATGGCCAAGCCCGAGAGCCGCATTGCCGTCATCGGCATGGCATGTCGCCTTCCAGGCGGTGCTGACAGTCCAGAGAGCCTTTGGTCCATGCTGGCTGAGGGTAGAGATGGACACCAGGAAGTGCCCAGAGACCGGTGGAACTGGAACTCCTTTTACAGTGAGAACCCAGACACCAAAGACGCAACCAATTTTAGTCATGGCTACTTTGTCGACGGGGACGTATCGGCCTTTGACGCTCGCTTTTTCAACATCTCTGGTGCCGAGGCGGAGACCATCGACCCCCAGCAGAGGCTCCTGCTCGAGGTGACTTATGAGGCTCTCGAGCTGCTGTGCTAACTAAATGCGCCGCCGCATCACAGTCTGGCAGTCTTGTAGCCCTGCACCAGGCGTGTCAGATGCTCAGGGCAGACGAGGCCACAGTGGCTCTGGCTGGTGCCAGTCAACTACTACTAAGCCCTGACCAGTCAGCTGCCCTCTCGTGAGTTATCCATACTGCTTTATTGAGGACTTGGTATCTTCTTTGGAGACTAGACTGACTAGACAAACTTGAACCAGGCAACTCACCAACAAGGACGGAAGATCTTACACTTTTGATGACCGTGGCGCTGGTTATGGGCGAGGTGAGGGCCTTGGTGTCCTCGTTCTGAAGCGTCTCGATCGCGCCATAGCAGACGGCGACAACGTCCACGCAGTCATTGTGGGAACCGGGGTAGGCCACGATGGTAAGACAGCTGGCATTTTTCTACCCAACGGAGACGCACAGGAAGCCTTGGCCCGATCAGTCTACGCCAAAGGCGGCCTCGATCCCCGAGAGACCTTGTTCGTGGAGAGCCACGGTACGGGGACAGTTGCCGGCGATACTGCCGAGGTTGGCTCCATCGCCAGAGTGTTTGGCCGTGAAGGAGGACGGACTTCAGATCTACCCATTGGCAGCATCAAGACAAATATTGGTCATCTAGAGGCGGTCAGTGGCGTGGCGAGCACCATCAAAGCCATCATGGTTCTCAAGAAGAACCAGATTCCACCGCAGCTCAACTTCATCCAGCCAAAGCCCCTGCTCCGTCTCGAGGAGAGGGGGATCAAGGTGCCGCTGGAGCTCATGCCGTTGACACCCCAGGGACACACAGGACCAAGGCGTGTTTCTGTCAACAGCTTTGGCTACGGCGGAGCGAATGCTCACGCTATTCTCGAGGCGTATACCCCTCAGCCTCCTCCGGTCCACGATGAACATGTCAACAACGACGACAGCCAGAAACTCATCACGTTGTCGGCAAACTCGGAAGACTCCCTCAGTAGACTCGTCACCAACTTGCGGCAGTGGCTAGCATCAGACCAAGGCCAATCGGCCTCGTTCGCCGACTTGGTATACACCCTCAACATGCGCAGATCCAAGCTTCGATGGCGTTGCAGCGTCGTCGCACGCAACACTAGGGAACTTGAACTGGCACTGGGAGACGCCAAGCTTCGCCCTTTCAGATCGGAACGGCATGTCGCTATAGCCTTTGTTTTTACAGGCCAGGGAGCCCAGTGGTTTGCCATGGGGCGGGAACTGCTAATGAGTCCCGAGTCTCGGGAGTTTGCGTACTCTATCAACGCCTGCAACACAGCCATCAAGGCCTTGGGATGCGAATGGGATCTTATCGAAGAGCTCTCCCGGGATGGGGAGTCATCGCGGCTCGGAGAAGCCAAGTTCGCACAGCCCATCACCACAGCGGTTCAGATTGCCCTCGTCGACCTGCTAGCCGCTTCTTACGGTATTCGGCCCCAAGCGGTATGTGGTCGCAGCTCTGGAGAGGTCGCAGCCGCCTATGCCGCGGGAGCTTTGACCAGGGAGGCCGCGATGAGAGTTGCCTACATGAGAGGTATCTGTTCTGCCAAAGCCAAGTCCATGAATGCGACGCCAGGAGGCATGCTGGCTGTGGGTGAGGGAGAAGATGACATCAAGAAGCGAATAAGAGAGCTGGATAGTGGCAACGGTAAGGTCACAGTGGCTTGCGTTAACAGCCCCGAGAGCACCACCATCTCTGGAGACGTGGACGCTCTGCTGGAGCTTCAAGCGGCGCTGGAGGCCACGTCTGTCTTCAACAGACGACTCAAAGTGGACTCGGCCTATCACTCTCATCACATGGAAGCGGTGGCGCCGCTGTATCTCTCATGCCTAGAAGATCTGGCTCATGCCGCGCCACGAGACGACGTGGCTTTCTAATCTTCAGTAATCGGTACCCGAAAGGAAGCTGACTTTGGCCCCTCATACTGGGTGTCCAACCTGGTATCCCAAGTCAAGTTCAGTGCTGCTTCTCACCTTGTCGCACAGCACTTGTCTGACGCCAATACCACAGCTGCCGCCAACGTCTTGATCGAGGTCGGGCCTCATGCAGCGCTTTCCGGGCCACTGAGACAGTCGCTGTCAGAGTCCAACTTTAAGCTCGTCTCGGGTGCTTCCTTCAAGTACAACTACGTTCCGTGCCTTGTTCGAAAGGCAGACGCTGTATACACCGCTCTGACCTTAGTCGGCAAGCTCTTCGAGTCGGGCAGTCCAGTCGAGCTAGATGGCATTAGCAGCAGAGGCACGCAATCAAGGTCTCGACGTCCCCAGGTCGTCGACAACCTCCCGTCGTATCCGTGGGATCACAGCAACACGTACTGGCGTGAGTCGCGGCTCAGCAAGGCAAATCGTCTGCGCGCCTTTCCTCCTCACGATCTTGTCGGCCTCTTCGAGGTAGGCAGCTCGCCGTACGGGCCACGCTGGAGGTACCATGTGAGCCTCGCTAAGCTTCCATGGCTCCGAGACCACATGATAGACGGCTTCGTTATCATGCCTGGCGCTGGTTTTCTGACCATGGTCATCGAGGCCATGAAACAACTCTTCGATCTGCGCAAGACGCCAGGCCGCATCACAAACATCAACTTCCGCGATGCCACCTTTGCGAAACCAGTGGTGATACCTGACGGCGACGACAGTACCGACAAGGACAGCCAGGAGGTGGAACTTCAACTCATCATCAGCCCTTCTCGACAACACACAGGCAGCACCTGGGAGCACTTCCGAGTGGTCTCATATGATTCCCAAAATGACTCGTGGATCGACAACTGCAGCGGCCTCGTATCATGCGATTTGGTCAGCACCCAAACTATACCAACTTCCGATGATGAAGACGACGGCTTGGGCCACTTGACGAAGGCTGCTGCCGACAAGTGGCTGCAGCATGTTCAGGCTGTCTGCACTACCCCTATTGACGTAGCAGAGACATACCGCGATCTGAAGGCATCAGGCAATGAATACGGCGACACTTTCCGATGTCTCAAAGAGATCCGTATCGGCAAAAGCCACGCCACTGCCAGGATAGTCGTGCCGGATATCACGCTGCACGTACCGGGACACTATATGCAGCCTCACACCATTCACCCCAGCACTTTTGACTCCATCTTCCACCTCGAGCCCGTGTGCTTCCGCCGACAAGGCCTTGTAGCTCCCATGGTGTTCACCACGCTAGGGGAGATCTCCGTGGCGGTCGACATGGACAGCAGCCCCGGCACTGATCTTTTGGTGGCCTTTGAGCATTTTCAGCTGAACCCGCGAGAAGCTGCCTTTTCCTACTGTGCCTATCAGAAGAGGAGCGATGGCACTCTTCGCCCGGTTGTGACGGGCAGTGATGTTCGGACTCGAGTCGTTGGGGAAGCGATTTCAGACAACGCTGGCGACAAGATGAAGATGACCTAGCGTATGGAGTGGAAGCCTGATGTCGACTACATGACGAGTGCTGACTTGATGACTTTCGTTCCTGGTAACACGAACATGTCAGAGGCCATAGCTCCTGATGACGCGAAGGGGAAAACCCACCATGAACTGGTTACCATATATATACAGGCTCTTGTTCACAAGAGGCCCAAAACCGACATCCTTGTGGCCGCTGGAGCTGAAGGTGCCACTCTGCCGTTGATGGAAGCCATACTGAAAAGTGATGACAAGAGTCGGGCACCTAATCCCATGCACACGTATACTTATACGAACGTATCCTTGGCTGCTATCGAGGATGCCCAGAAGAAGCTCGATGGATTGATGGCCGCCGAGATCGAGTTCAAAACTCTCGATATATCGCAAGATCCGCTTGCACAGGGACAAACAGCCCACAAGTTCGATCTGATCGTGGCTTTGACGGACTTGTCTGCTGCGCCCTTGAACACTACCATGGCGCATCTGAGGAAACTCGTGAAATCAGGCGGGCGACTCGTGCTTATCGAGTCGCACAATGCTGTCTCTGACACGCTGTCGAATGGCTGGTCGGTATCCGAGGATGGACGTCGGGACGGGTCTCGCATAGGCTTGTCTGAGTGGGATGTATGCTTGAAGCGTAACGGCTTCAGCGGTACCAATCTTGCTATTTCAAGGCGTGAGCGGCCAGGTCTGGACAACGTCAGTACTGCGATCATATTCCGGGCTCTGGCAGAAGAGCCGATGGAACCAGCTGGTGGTTCACTTGATGAGTTCAGCGAGAGCCAGAGACTATCGACAAGCAAAGTGTATCCTGGGTCCTCGAATGAGGCATCGCAGATCGCCCTCGGAGATGCCCTGTGTCGCTCCTTGAGCAGCAAAGGTATCAGATGCAGCCAGGGGGGTCTGGATATCGAGTCACAAAACCAAGGACAAGACAATAACTTGGATCTTGCCGTAGTCATTGACTCGGCCGAAAAGCCGCTGCTACTGGACCCTACCGCCGAGACTTTCGAGCAACTCAAGGAGCTTCTCCTCCGTGGTGGGAACATTCTTTGGGTGAGCTTCCAAGGATCGACACCGTCTGCCGCCAAGATAGCCCTGAAGAATATGGCCAGTGGCATGGCCAGGGTGCTTCGACGCGAGAACCCTTCTCTGGGGTTGGTCACAGTCGACGTCCAGGACCCGATCCAAAACGAGGGGCAGCTGCAGCACGTCGTTGAGTTACTCACCAAAGTCACTGTCAACTCATTTCGGTCGCCCGAGATTGTCGACGCGACGGAGCTCGAGTACGCCATTCGTGATGGCGTGGTGGTTATCCCAAGAGTCATCCCAGATGACCACCTAGCCAGGCATATCGACGAACGCAATAACTCGTCAGGAAAGCAGCAGGATAACGCATCTCTAGTGGACTGTCGATATCTCGACGAGGAGAGGCCTCTCAAGTTTGACATTCAGGCTCCAGGTCTGCTCAACACCATTCGCTTCGTGGATAACGACGACATGATTAACTGCCCACTCCTTCCGGACGAGGTCCAGATTCAGGCTCGGGCTCACGCCGTCAACCTCGAGGACGTCCTAATCACGCTGGGCCAGATGACATCATCGAGGCCCGCAAGGCCATCAGGGAAGCCGGAGGCCACCTTCATATCCTCAAGTGCGACATTGGCGACAGGGAGAGTACACTCGCTGTCGCCGACCAGATGAGGCATCTGGGCCTACCACCAGTCAGGGGCATCATCCAGAGCGCAACGGTTCTTCGAGATCATCCCCTGGAGTTTATGGGGGTTGACGACTGGAGAGTCTCGGTGAGGACCAAGGTCCAGGGCACACTCAACATGCACGAAGCATTCTGTTCAGCGGAAACCACCGACTTCTTCGTCATGCTCTCCTCGGTGGCGAGCATTGTTGGTTCCGCCTCACAGAGCAACTACGCGGCGGGCAATGCATTACTAGACGCGTTTGCTCGAGCAGGGACTCACTTCTCCCAGGGCGTCACCGGGTATGCCACCATCAACGTTGGAGCTGTTGAAGGCTCTGATCTGGTCGCCGGTGCACTGGCGCAAGGAAGCGATGTTACCCGCACCATAGGCTCTGTCTCGTTTGAGGACGTCCTTGCCACGCTCGAGTATGCCGTGAACCCACAAGCCCGCATCGACAACCAGGAAGCGGTGCAGCACCTGATGCACTTCAGTCGCGACGCCTTGGGGGACGTCTACGGCCCTTTGGCGCTACTCGATCCTCTGTTTGACCATATCCCTAGTAAGTTGAGACAAGGGGACAAGACGAGCAGCAGCAATGGCACCGACGGTAAGAAGCGAAGTATTCTTCAGGCTGTCGAGCAGGCAGAGACAACTTCCGAGGCCAAAGTCATCGTCAAGCAAGTCCTGCTCGACAGATTCACCGCCTTGATAGGCGACGACGTTGACCCAGAGCTGCCCATCGCCGTGTTGGGCCTGGATTCTCTGGTGTCGATCGAGCTCAAGAACTGGGTCAAGAGCACGTTTCGCGCGCCATTGCAGATTTTCGAGCTCAGTGGTGCTCAGAGTATGTTGGCACTGGCCAAGATCGTAGTCTCGAGACTGGATGTCAAACTCAACAAGGTCAACGGTGTTAGTGCTGATGACAAGGGCAAAGATGGACATCAAGACACCACCACTACTACAGCAACTGCTGTCCTGGGTCGGATTGAGCCACAGTCTGATACCGCTGCTGCAACTGTCACCGAAGCTCAAGTCTCGACCAAGTCCGCCGGGCAAGGACACGGTCTCAACTGCTGCAGGCGTCACAAAGAGCTGCCTGTTCAGCCATTGCCGGATCTGGATACCACACTCGACTACTGGCTGGACACAAACCAGCACCTCTACAGCCCTGAATCGCTCTTGTCCATTCATCAAGACTTTGCGGCGATGCGTGCCCCAGACAGCCCTGCCCGCCACATCCTCAGGGACCTATACGACACGCACGGGCATGACGAAACCAACGGCTGGTTTACCGACTTGGTAACAGACGCTCGTTTCCTTTGCAGAAGGACACCAATTGCTTATGTGCGCTAAGCAGCCATGTTCTCTTCGAGATTGTCTGAACCATCCAAAAGGGAAGGGCTGGGCTTCATTCCAAAGGCCGCCATCTCTCGGCTCTCCAGGTCGATTATGAACTCTACTGCTGTCTTGAAAGTTGTTTTGACACTGCAAAAAGTGCTGTCCGTGGAACAAGAATCTTGAAGCACATCCCCGTTGCGATAAAGGAGGTCAAAGGATATCGGTCCACTGAGGCCTTCAGTGCAGCCCGTCTGCACGAGAAATACCGGAATATTGCCCACGTCGTCGGTCTCGAAAGGCCCTTCTGTGGGTCCAGATGTTTGATCTAGAGCAATAAAGATGGCTTTGAAGAGAGGTTGCAAGATGTAGGTCCGTTCAAACGCTGCAAGTAAGCCATCATTCATTCTCTTACCCTCTGGTGCTGCCTCTGAAGAGCAGGGTGGCAGCAAAAACTCTAGTTGCTCTGGTGGTAGACGGTTCGAGATATCGTTGGATAAGTCTTGACAAAGGGCTCCATGAAAACCCACCAGCTCTGACAGTGTTTCCTTAGGCGCGATGGTATTCCACGCCAATGAAATGCTTTTGGCCACATAGCGACCGTATCCAATATCAGACTCGTATGGTCTGAACCACTGCCGGTAGAGCCAGACATCGACGAATTTCCAGATACCGTTGACAAGGCCTGCTCCTTGTTGCTGAGGGTCAATGAGATAGATGGCGATGGACTTGTTGTGACAGTCGATGATGTGTTCTGCAGTTGAACCTTTTGACTTGGGGGTTTCACCAAATGACCAACGCATTTGGTTTGGCTCTCCAGACGTCAATGTCCAGCACAGAGGTTCACGAGCGAATCTTCTGATAATCGTTTCTCGGTGAGTCTTTTCTTTTATGCCTCGCAGCTGGTGCAAGATATCGTCTCTCGCCTCGAGAGGCACTTGGGCTACCCCGCGCCTAAGACGCCGGAGTGTCTTGTGAATGACATATTCGGCATCTAGCTGCTCTGACGTTGGAGATGGGGATCGCGAGTTCATCCTGACATGGACACTCAATCATGTTGAAAAAAGATGTGAAAGAGAAAGGATCAGGGGGGAGATAAGCTGGTAAAGAGTTCAAAGCCTAATATATGGCCGAGTCTGAGTCACGGCTCCATAAGGTTAAGTTTGCTGCAGGTTGACACTAACGTTATCAAATAAAAACAGAGTTCAAGGGGAGACTTTATTACAGGTACAAGGTACCAGGATCTATAATATTAAGCAGACACTAACTAATACAGGGTGCAGGGGTCCGATCTATTAATTTGTAAGGTACTCTATGTAGCGAATACCCTATTGAGTAATTAATTAGTGAGGAGATGTGATAGATTTAGTAGTAGTAAGTATTAAAATATTCTCTCCTTCTTAATAAAATAGACCTCTACACTCTATACACTTCGATACTATACTATATAACAGGTAATTTTATTATTAAATCCTTATATAACCTTTCTTGGCCATCTTGTAAGCCTGGTATAGCTTGATAACTCAACTTGGTCGGTAAATCCAGCGGGGAAACCGTCCCCGAGCTTGGAGAAAGTAAAAGGACCCTCACAGGTAAGGTGTTTCTGCAATAATAGTAAAGAATACAGTTCGGGACAGCTCACTCTCGCTCTCTTCAAGTTGGAAATTCTGATCATGATGACCACATGCGCTGATCTCGGCCAAGGGATAGTTGACTAGGATCTTGTGACTAAACACAACTAGCTGATGACACTCTATGCCTTCCAGGCTTTCTCCAACATGCTCCTCACAGTCATCGGCTTGAGAGCGGGGAACTCATCATTGAGGAGTTTGGGTGGCTGCATATCAAGGAACCCTTGATCGAACCACAGCCCGAACTCAGCTGCAAATCCATGCAGCTGCTCCTTGGGGAAGAACTGGTACGTCTTAGACCAGCTAGGAAGCTCGGTTACCTCCCCCTTCTTCAACTTCTCGCGGCTGTCATAAGTAACATCGAACTTGGTCCCTGTCAAGAAACAGTTAGATAAGCTCGTCGCATCGTAGCATGACATACCTTTGACATCCTCGGCGATAGCGAGGAACTCATTCCAAGTCACCCTGTCACCGCGAACGTAGTATTCGGTATCCCACTTGTCCAGATCCAAGATGGCTGCCACATAATTGGCGACATCGGTGGTGTGAGTAAAGGCAACATGGCCGTTGCCAGTTCCAGGGATAGCGGCGACGTTGTTGGCTACATCAACGACCAGTGTTACTTGGGTCATGTTTGAGTGGACACCGGGATAGCCCCAGTAGTCCAAAAAGTAGCCGTTGTAGAAGGCTGTGTACTCCAGATCCTTGGCCTTCTTCAGCGCTTCTTGGCCATCACGAACGATCTTTGTAAAAGGCGAATCGCTCTGTCTGGAATGTGTATCAGCGTTGCATCTCATGACATGCACAAAGGTACGAATACTCACTCATCTGAGGGGGCGCTTCCCCACACGTTGGCCACCATTCTCTTGGTGGTCTTGGATGCGTCGGCAGCACGAATGAGCTCCAGCTCAGGCGGCGTCGTCATCATGGTGATGGCAGATATGAGCGTGTGGACATTGTTGTCTTCCAGCGTCTTGGTCAGGGCCTCAACGTTGGAATAGTCGACAGCAACAATAGGCACTCCGAGCTTAGCCTCTAGCTCAGGGTTGGCCTGTTATCGTTTAGTAGGGTTTTCAGGCCGTCTCGTGGGCCATCTGCACCTTTCTTCCCAAAATCTTGACCTCATGCTTTCCGGCAGCTTTGATGGCGGTCACGATGGTTCGGCCTAGATCACCGGTGCCTCCTGCGACTGCGACGACTACCATGGCTTCTGATGTTGGGCGAGGAGTGTGGTATGTTTTAAGCCAACGGCAGATAGTTTGATGAAGATTAGAGAAGGTTTAAAGAACGAACATTTTATTTGAGCGTTGGTTTCTGCTCCCCTCATGTGGCCGTGACTCGGGCTCGGGGTCTCGGGAACGGGATTGTATCCGGGCCCGAAGGCTCCGAAGGCGTCCGGATGATTACGTGATGATTATGAATTGACGGTCAGGGTCAAGGATCGACAGGCATCCAGATGCTGGCATTTATCGCGCCCAGAAAAACGGAGCAGGTGCAAGTTCTGTGGGTAACAGATACTGGAGCCATCGCTGATCAGCAGTTAGGCTCTATGATGCTTCATCAACTTGGAACTGTCTAAAGGTCGGTTTTTGTCTTGCTGACAGATCAGATAGATAATTCAATCAAGGCTGTACTTGGTTCTGCACAGTAAGACCGCCTTATCATCAAGCGGGGTCACAGCTGACGGGCTTCACAAACCGCGTCCTGTTCACTTCCTATCATTGAACAACCAATCCGCAATAGTCGTTGTAGATATCCAGAGACATTCCTCAGACATACCTACGCTGCCTTGACAATGGAGTCCTACGCTGAGGAGCCTACGGCAACGGACTTGTCGCTGTGTAATGCGTGTTTTGGGCTCACCTCTACAGTTGAAAATATCGCGCAGATGGCTACGCCGAATGGATTTCGCTTTCATCGCACACGCGAGTACCTAGAAGAGAGCGGGAGAGGTTGCAAGATGTGTGCTTGGGTTCTTGACGTGGGGGACCCGACGCTGTGGGCTCGTGCCGGGGATAGTCTGGATATCGGCATAAGGACGCAGCGCGGGGCGGAATGGCCAGTGGGGGAGAATCTGCATTTTGATAGTATTTCCATTGATTGCTTTGGACTGGGTGCACCGGGCTCGAATGAGACGAGGGGGTGGGTGTCGTTTCCAGTCGTTGCGTATCTAGGTATATTCAATACCCTGTCCTCTGGTGCTTGGCATGGTTGCTATTACTAACGCAAAGCCAGGTGATCCGGCAGCAAGACACATATTAACCAGACCTGCAATCAGTGATCACAAAAGCAGCGAGAGTACGGCCCTGGTGAGCCGATGGATGAAACATTGTGAAGAATCTCACACGTTATGCCAGCCGCCCAAGGAAGAACTTCCCACCCATGTCCTGGATGTTGATGGAAATGGCGATGTAAGATTGGTCCAAGCAAAAGGGCAGAAATCAAGATACGCATGTCTGAGTTACTGCTGGGGCGTGGCTAAACAGCCTGCTATGCTCCAGCGTGAGAACTTGGAGAGTCTCAAGACCAATATTCCACTCGACAACCTTCCGCCAACAATTCAAGATGCGATCCTAATCACTCGCTCTCTCGGCTTGCGCTACCTCTGGGTCGATGCCCTCTGCATTATGCAAAACGATTCGGAAGATACTGGGGCCGAGCTGAGAGCCATGGCGAAAATCTATGGCAATGCCGCGATAACCATTTCCGCCTCCTGCGCTGCATCCGTCAACGAAGGTTTCCTTCAACCACGACCTAGTTGTAATACTCAAGATGGTCGAGATATAATCGCACTTCCCTACCGCTGCCCAGACGGCGCGCTTGGTCAAGTCAAAAACATCTTTCGAAGCGAGTTCAGCGCTGTCAGCGAGCCCATCAGCAAACGCGCATGGACAATGCAAGAACAACTTCTTTCCCCTCGATTGATCATCTACGGCAAGGAAGTCGTGGTATGGGAATGCCAAACGGGACAATGGCCGATCCAAAATCTCGACCTCCACAAGTCCACGAGATCTATCGGTCGACAGAAACCACTAGCACGGTTGAATCATGAACTCTTCGACCCAGCTCTAAGAAATAGCCTGTCCCAGGAGCCTCTCCTTTCCTCTATCCGAGAATCATGGCAATCCCTCATTCAGGAGTACTCTCGCCGGTCTCTGACCTACGCCCCGGACAAACTCAACGCCATGGCCGCCCTGAAAGATACCTTTTCCCCCGCCTTCCCGCACCACGAATACATCGCCGGTGTCTTCCGCAACTCTGCTCTCGCGGGCTCGGATATGCTCCACCAGCTGCTGTGGTACGTCCCTCAGCCCTCACACCAGACACACTATAAGAACCCCCGCGTCGCACCAAGCTGGAGCTGGGCGTCTGTCGCGGACGCGATCGAGTGGCGGCCTGATAACAAGTGGAGGCCCATCACGACGGCGCGGCGGCGCGCCCGTGGTTCAAGGAGGAGGACGCGTGTCGCGGGATGGCTGATGTGGACGCGTGGTTGCCGACGAGTATCGAAATCCAGTATCCCCTAACAGGTATGACAATGGTAGGGGAGTTGACAATAACGGCATTATGGAAGGAGGCAGAGTTGGTGATCACGAATGATGATCATATTTCTGGGCGCAATGCCTTGGTGAGGGCTGTGCCTGATGGAGGGAGACTACCTGGTGAGGAGCTGGATGTTTATCTTGACACGGACGTAAGGCATTTGACTGGGCAGAGATTTCAGTGCGGGCTGTTGCGGCTGGTGGAGGGTCATGGACTTGTGATTATGGAGGCTGGGAACGCAGTACTTGGCGGTTTGGCGTATGAGCGGGTAGGTGTTTATAGGGAGGAGTGTCACGTAGATATACCGCCATGGGTAAGGCCTGTTGAATACTGGTTGGTGGGTGCAAAGGAGAAAACGGTCGTGCTTGTTTAGGGTCAAGAGCGGCGCATGACTGATGGTAGGCAAGACTTGATTAGAAGAATGCCGAGTATGAATGTATCTTTGGTTGGTGACGGTGACTTAGTGGTAGACGGGCTGCGAAATCTTTATCAACGGAGCTGGCATGAGTTCTGGATATCTGTGTGTCCGAGAACCACCACCAGTAAGGACACACGAACAACAACTAATAGAGAGAAATCTGATCATCAGTTAGCCCACGTCTAAGCATGGGTGTCGTAGAGAATACCACTCACCATGCCAGGTGCCAAATGTGTAAGGTATCTCACATCAAGGTTTCAGCTGATTAGCCCGAATCCGCTCTGTGGTTCATGTCTCTAGTAGAGCCCAAGTTCTTTTTATTCTCTTTGGTCTTCTTGTCACTGGGTGCGCACCAGTCAGCGAGCCGAGTTAGCGCGCGGCTCAGTGTGCCTCAAATAATCATCGGGCTCAACCCAACACAACTTAACCCTGTAACTCCTCCATCACCCAGGTCGAAAGTCCATCAGCCCGTTCAGTCTCTTTTGCTGCCTTATTTCTTTCTTGACATGGACTCGGGCTCAGCCTCGGACCCTGGCTCGTGGAAGTACCTGCCCTTTGAGCTGGGTGACTGCGAAGAGCTCGAAGATTACGAGCCCGGAGGATTTCATCCAGTGCATCTCGGCCAGATGTACGACGATCGGTACCGAATTTTTCATAAGCTTGGGTTTGGTGGCTTCTCGACTGTCTGGCTCGCAAGAGATTGCCTGACGAATAGCTGGGTCGCCCTGAGGATTGTCGTTGCTCGAGAGTCTGCCACGTATGAGGCTCGTTCTGTCATCACAGGTCGCCTCCAGATATCCGCATGTCGTCTCTTCTCCGTGGCGCATCGAAGTTTCTGGATCGACGGCCCTAACGGACGACACCTCTGCCTCGTATCGCCAGCTTTAGGCCCAAGTGTAGCGGCATTGTCAAAGGGCATTTACTCGAGATTGCAACCACTCTTTGCATTGGATGTGTCACGACAGGCTGCCAGCGCTCTCGTGCAGTTGCATTCGATTGGGCTATGTCATGGAGGTCAGTTCGGAAATCCTTACGTGAGCGATACGATCCTGATGGTGACCAGACTTTACTACAAACAATATGGTTTTGCGTCTCACAGATGAGTTTGATGCTTACCAAGAACATGATTTGGTCAAGCTTTTCGGAAGTCCTCAGACCGCACCAGTCCGGACCTACTCAGACACGCCTCCAGGGCCGCATGCCCCAGACTACATCGTGGTACCGCTAGACTTTTGCCGTTCGACGGCCAACTTGCTCAGCAGCGAGATTCGCATAATTGACTTTGATCAATCTTTCGATATGGAGAATTCGCCCTCGGATAGATCTGGGATTCCAGCAAAGTACCTGGCGCCCGAGCTTACAGTTGGGCTTCCCCCAAGCCCAGCATCGGACATCTGGGCCCTCGGCTGTGCAATATATCGAATTCGATCAGGCGACGACCTTTTCTTCGACTACGACACCGACACTCCAGCCGATGCACTCCGACAGATAGTAAAGACTCTGGGCCCGCTGTCGAGACTGTGGGATAACGCCAGGTTCGACGATGAGGGGCTTCCTGTTGACAATGGAAAGGAGGGTGAGCCGTTCTGGCCCCTGGAGGAGGTGTGGCCACTGGCGGAAAGAATAGGTGACATTGTTGATGAGCCACCCAGCCTATCTATCGACAGTAAGGGTGAGGCTGTTTTTCCAATAGCTGGGGACCCAGAGGGCGTGAAATTTGACGATGATGCCGCGCTCATGGTGCCTTACGCGCCTGGGTTTAGCACGATGCTATGGAAGCCCACAGCGATTTGTGTCGAGGGGGTATTTTTGACCGCCTACTCAGATGAGACGGAGAGTATTCTCGAGGCGTTCCCAAAGGTCTTAGGCAAAGAGGCGGCGTTACTGGTTGATTTGCTGTCAAAGATCTTTGCCTATGACCCATCTAAGCGGCTGACAGCGGAGGAGGTAATTTCACATCCCTGGTTTGGTTGAAAAATATATTCTAGACGGGAATTCAAGCATGCCGGGCCTATTCTAGACTAAAAAACAAAGTATTTTGACTCCTTGCTGCCAGCTCATCGAAACAACTTCAGGGCCAGATGCAGAAACTCAGCGAAACTCACTGACGCTAACAGGGAGTACAAGGGATTGTCACAGGTAGTCAACTTCTATAAATTAGGGGCAACCCTTTTTTAATTCTAATAGAAGCCCTCTATCTCTTAGCTAAAGTGGCAAAATTGTGGATTAATTAGTCTCATTATCAAATCTCAGTCGGTCGCGTATGCCTTTTGAGATTAGCTATTATTGTGTATTTTCTAACCCTAATAGAGGATGTTTAGAGAGTATTAGAGAAGGTTATTAGAGCAGCATGTCTAGGTTTAGTATATCTTTATATACTTAACGTATCGCTGGTGGGTTTCGCTGAGTTTATGTATATGGCCCTCAACGTAGTGTAGGGGTTACTTTAGCTCTCTGTTTACGCACAAGCTTACCCTATTTCCTCTCGTGACGATGATTGGGTCCTACCTTGCGTTTGACTCCAGTACGAACAAGACGTACATGTTATATCTCGCGTGTGAAGAAGCTGTCTTCTTTCTTGTCGTGGAAGCATCTTGCCTCTGTGGTGGCAATTCGCAAATTGCATAGTTGGTCTCTGTACATTATGTAGCGAAAATACGAGTCGAGCGTGGCTGGCTGAGGATGTTTAGCCTAACCATACACGATATGGAGACTGATCCTGTCTCATGGTCGAGCTAACAAAGCCTATCTGTCACGGGAAATGTGAGCGGGAAGCGACAAGAGTCTTTGTCTGGTTTGGAAGTGTGCCGTACTGGAACAATTGCGGGCACGATATCGTTAGCCCATTGAGGTGCAATCAGTGACTCTCCATCTCCATGGCTGTTGTGGAGCTCTCGGGCTCTGGGGAAAACATTAGATTCCGTTCTCATGCGCTCGGATAGAGGATGCTCATCCCGAGCCAATCATAGTCTACATCCTATCCCCTCAACGGAACCCAAGGAACCCGGAGCAGCGGTAACGAGTTGCGGGGTAAGCACACCGATTCATACGAGACATTTGCCTAATCCATCGAGCTTCGTATCGGGAAGCTTATGCAGAACTAATAGGAATGCGCAAACTATACCCCGCCCAGACTTGATATCTTGCAGGGGTCAGCATCTGGATGCTTCGCTTCACCGTTTCTAGCAATTGTCCGCGAAGGCCGGCAATGAAGGCTGCGGCATGTGACATCGGTTGGGTCATGTCCGAGCGGGGAACAAACGTCGGCGAGCGAAAGGGCTGTCAAAAGGTAAATGATATAATAGCAAGGCATATATATATCTTCTCGAGCACACACAGTTTCGTTCCCTCGGTATTCAAGCCAATTGTGAGCGGACCAAATCTCGATACTCCTCCACACCAGTTCCCACCAGAGGTACCGCCTTGATCCGAATCCATCATGAGCTTGTCCGGAAAGTCGTATGTTGTAACGGGCGCTGCATCCGGATCAGGACTCACAACAGCCAAGAGGCTTCTCCAACTATCCGCCACTGTTCATGCCATTGACATCGCCGAAAAGATCGACGTGGGCGAGGTTGGATCTGGGAAGCTCCATTGCTACCCCTCAGTCGACATCACCTCACGAGACAAAGTTCGCGAGGCATTCAAACAAATCGTCTCGAAAAGTCCCAGACTCAACGGACTAGCTCACTGTGCAGCCATTCTCGGATGGACACCAACCTCTCCCGAACACGATGAATTATTCGCTCGCCTCTGGGATGTCAATGTGAATGGAACCTGGATCATTGGCACCGAGTTCTACACAGCAGTCCACGACGCAGCCAAGGAATCGGGTACAGAGAAGCCTGCCGGCACCGTCGGCATCGTCAACGTGGGATCCATGGCGTCTGTAAAGGGCTTCAAGGGCCTCTCATGCTATTGCGCTACCAAGCACGCCGTCTTGGGCTTGACTCGCACCTGGGCACAGGAATGGGGCCCTGAGGGCATACGGGTCAACCTGGTAGCGCCGGGCGTGGTCAATACGCCAATGATCGATATCGCCGCGCTCGAAACCGAAGACAGTTTCAAGCCAGCTTTGAAGCCTTATGCTGAGCCGGAGGAGATCACCAGCGCTATTGAGTTCCTCTTGACCGACGCGTCGTCGCATATTACCGGTCATACACTTGAAGTCAACGGTGGATGGCCATAGTTGGCGTGTCTATAAGTCCAAGGACTGGATGCCCAGGGCACGCTTGTTGATACATAGATATGTATATACTCCTGTGCACGTATCAATCAATTCGCTGCTATTCGATTATTCTATTGACGCACTGTTTCAGGCCTGATGCTCGTATGGCTGTTACCGAGTCCGACCATACTGCTAACCTAAACCGCCGGTACCTACCTTAGACAGGGAACCGTCAGCCTCTTCTAGTTCAAGTCAGCATCAACATCAAGTGTTGGGATTGGCACGAAATTCTACCGCTTTCCGAAGCCGCATCATTTGGTCACTAGGGCATGTGTGCAGGGTTGCTCGGGCAGGACAAATTCGAGCCGGACTGCAAGAACAAAGACAGCCAAGTACAGTGGGACACGGTTGTGCTAGGGAATGAAGCAGACGAGTCGGGTTCTTTGAGTTCGGTCGGAAAGAATAGGCCACTCTTCTTAGCAAAGCAGAGAAGCAGTAGTATATTGAGGTAGTTAACTTTATCTTACCTTCTCCCAGCTTTTACTATGGTGGGCACGAATTTGTCAGCTAAACCTAGGCGAAGCATTTTCTAATACCATGCTGAGATTTGAACTTGGCATTTGTCAGCTAGGACAACGTTACGCATTAGTCAGTTCTCCTACGGACTTCCAAGGTCTGCTCTAATTAATATCTATCCAGTGCCTGTTTCAAATGTATGTCGATTTTAGTCTTTATATCTTTCTGTCCATTTTCGAGTTAAATATCTGGTTTCTATATCTGCCTAACTGTTTATCTAAGCTACATCTACTTTGATCTATCACGAAAACACTCCAGTATCAGATCTAGTCATGACATCCTCACCTCCGATACCGGTTCTCACAATATCACTTGCCCGTCACCTGGTCGGACACGACATAAAACAAGTCTTGGAGCAGCAATGGAGCTCCGATAATGTCCCTACCCCAGCTTCATCCCGATTCTTCAACGTGGGCTTCGACCTCGACGTCAACGGGAACAACCTCGGAGACCTCAAAAGGGTCCTGTCGGAAGAGAGATGGAGCCTGATTATAGTTGGTTGGTGTACACGAGGTCATGTTGAGTTTACGGAGCTGTTAGAGTCAGTCGTGACTCTTTGCGTAGACTACGTTGTCAACCGGAAGCAGGGCGATACCTCTTCCACGAAGCCTAAGCTCATCTTTTATCGTGGGGCAGATGATTTGGTTAATGCCACGCTGCGAAACATTCCTCCGGTGGCGTAATACTGGCTTTAGTTAACGATGATGTATCATACTCAATGCTCTCTCAAAGGCAGGGTGCTTCCACAATAACAAAGAACGCAGGATTCTTCCCAATTTAAGCATTATAACCCAACGCTCACACAATAACCTAATTATAAGCTGATGGTTGAAAACATATTGGCCCTTGTCGATACAATCTGATGATTAGAGAGAGGCGTGGGATACTGATATATTAAAGCTGAATTGAGACTGGCGCTACGTAATGATACAAAATAATACAGCATAGTGTTACCTCACTCTTTTTACACACCACGTAAACCAGTACTGGATGTTCTGTTTTGATTGTCTCTTATCACAGCTGGTACCGGCGCAGGCAGTGCTACTCAGCTACCTCACAAGAACGATTGGATCTCGGGAATGGCATCCAAATTTCCTCACAGTTAAATGTATACTTGGAAGTACGATAACGTGAGAAGCGTTGATATCTACAAGCTCAACTTTTGTCCACTTGTGTACATGAAATGCCCGTCGGCTATCCTCCCCTGAAATGATTTCCATGTCAATCTCTATTTATCTGTCAATCGAAAACTCTGCTGCACCCTGCCTTTGAATGAACGATGGGAAACTTACAGAGAAAACTCTGCAGGTATATGTCGCTGTCTAGGCCGCCATGCGCTCAACACGACGTTGCAGGACCTTGACTAAATCTATCCCAACCTTGGTAGACTCGTCGAGGCTCTCTTCTGGCAAGTCGAGCAGCTCATTCTGTGCCTTGGCCGAAAGATCACTCGGGTCCTCTGGATAGAATGCCCTCGCGTACAGCAACTTGCTAAAACCAGCCATGTTACCACCTTTGACTTGGGCCAGGCCATCCTCGTACCGCTTCTTGGTGGACTCGTGGGTGATGACCCAGTCGGCGTCAGATGTGCCCGTAACACGCTTGACGCTCTCAAGAATGTCGTTTTGGCTGACAACAAAGCTCTTGAGATACACGCCCTTGTTGAGGAACCCGGAAAGCGTAAGACTCTTGTCATTTTCGTCGTCGGGAAGCTCTTTGAGGCTCAGCACCTTGGCTACGGCTCGTCCAACTTGCGACAAAGTCGACGTCGAGTTCTTGGTGTTGCCATCGTCGTAAATTGTGAGGGAACGCTTGTCAAAGTCGAATCCGAAGCGCGCCTCACCACCCGCCAGGCTGTAATCGTACCAAAATCCGCAACACATGGCGATCCATTGCATGCCAAGTCTCTCGATTTCGTCCCTATTGGCCTTTGCAATAGGCCCCAGCAGCGTGTCCTCGCCAAGTTTAATGTGATCAATGTCGCCTGCGTAGCTGTTGGGCATGATGTATGGAACGCCAGCCTTGGCGGCCGCCTGGACCAGCTTGCTGTGAGTGTCCCGGGGCGCGGTGGGAGCCATGGTGATGATGAAGAATTGCTGGTCTTTGAGGGCGGCGACAATGCTGGCCTGGTCGTTGTAGTCGACTGGGGCGATCTGCACGCCTACGGGGAGTTTGTTGCTGCTGTCTTTGCGGGTAAGGGCCTTTACTGAGTGTTTTTCAGTTTGAAGGAGGGCAGCGGTGATGTGCGACCCGATGGTGCCTCCGGCCTAAGATGGATGTGTTAGTATTTAATGCGTGGTTTTGGCAAGAATATACTTACTCCGACAATGGCAACTCTCTCGATTGTGTTCTTGAAGCCGACGGGCTGGCTTCCGGCGTATCTGAGCATTTTAGCCTTTATTTGTCAAGATGTGTAGTTGAGTGTGAGAGTCTTAGAATGTATTATCGCTACAATGATTGTCGAACGTGGTGGTGAGGTATTGTCTCTTTCTCTAGTCGAAATCATCTGGCCCTTTTATGTATTTCAAACTCAGTCACGATTTATCTTCATCTCGGCTTATTCACATCCGACCAGGGTTGGAAATACCGAACAATCATTCTCCATCCGGTGTGTCGCAGTAAATCTACCAGATCCTGCTAATTGATTCGTCCAGGAGCTTTGTGGTGGGAAGCGAATGCCCTTGCTTCTCAGCGGCAGCAACCACCAAGACTCACGACTAAATCCGCAGCAGCCGCAGAACCCGCAATAGCCGCACCAGCCGCGGAGTAATACCAGTGATGATTCAACAACGGACTGAGAGAAAGGCGAGCGCCGAGCATGTCTCGGGCAACGTGAGATTAAAAGGATGAAAACCCCGAGAAGAAAATAAAACCTATCTACTAGGTTGCGCCTCGCAGTACTCGCAAATCTGTTGGACGACGCTATCATCATACCGACTTATCAAATCTCAGTCACTTACACCTCACTCAGTCGCCATCTACCACAACAATGTCTCTACAAGAAAAAGACAAGACGATGCCTGGCGAGAAGCCAGATGGCAACGCGCCCTCCGAAAACCTAGAACCCGGGCAAACACCCTCTGAAGCCTTAGACGAGGACCATCAACCCAGCGTCCAACGCCCCCAGTCCCTCGCCGGCGAAGCCCTCTTTGTCGCCGTCATCTGCTGCTCCCAGCTACTCACCCAGGCTGGTCTCGCCATGAGCATCGTGCCTCAGCACATCATTGCCCGCTCCTTTGGTATTGAGAACGAGCCCGGCAAGATGAGCTGGTTCTCGGCGGGATACTCGCTCACCGTCGGCACCTTTATCCTCATCGCGGGCCGTCTCGGCGACGTCTTCGGCCACAAGCCTTTCTTCGTCGGCGGCTTCGTTTGGTTCGGTCTATGGTCCGCCCTCGCCGGGTTTGCCGTCTACAGTGGCCCCGTCTTGTTCACTTTCTGCCGTGCTATGCAGGGTATCGGTCCGGCTTTGTTGCTGCCCAACTCCATCGCCATCATCAGCCGCTGCTACGTCCCGGGACTCCGCCAGAACATGGTCTTCTGTCTTTTCGGTGCCACGGCCCCCAGCGGGTTTCTCGTCGGTGCTGTCTTTACCAGCCTGCTCTCACAGATGGCCTGGTGGCCCTGGGCCTATTGGATCATGTGCTTCACGTGCCTTCTGCTGGCCCTCTCGGGCGCTTTTATCATCCCCTTGACACCACCGCCGAGCGACCCGGAGCATGAGGGGTCCAGCCTATGGCAGCGTGTCGACACCCTGGGCTCCATCACCGGCGTGGCTGCCCTAGCGCTCTTCAACTTCGCCTGGAACCAAGGTCCTGTTGTCGGCTGGCCAACTCCTTACACCTATATCACCATGATCATCGGCATCGTCGTATTCATCGCCTTCGTCCTGATCGAGAAGAGGGTTAGACACCCCCTGATCCCCTTTGGCGTTCTGCAGATCGACTCCCTTTTCACCCTGGCCTGCATCAGCGCCGGGTGGTCCAGCTTCGGCATCTTTGTCTACTATATCTGGAATTTCCTCGTCGTCGTGAGGGACCAGACCCCTCTATTCACGTCTGCTCAGTTTGTTCCTATAGCCATAAGCGGGCTATTAGCTGCAGTCACTACGGGTTTTCTCTTAAGTCACTTCCGCGCCTCGACCGTCATGGTTCTGTCCATGACGGCCTTTCTCCTTGGGGGCATCATCTTTACAACAGTACCCGTCCATCAGACCTACTGGGCACAGACTTTCGTGGCCCTCATCATCCTTCCCTGGGGTATGGATATGTCTTTTCCCGCCGCCACCATCGTCCTGAGTCGGGCCATGCCGCGGCGGCATCAGGGTCTTGCCGCGTCGTTGGTCAATACCTTTGTCAACTACTCCATTTCGATCGGGCTCGGGTTCGCCGGCACTGTCGATTCGCAGGTAAACGACCGCGGGAAGGATATTCTACGAGGTTATCGGGGCGCTTTGTACATGGGCGTTGGACTATCGGGTCTGGGCGTAGTTGTGGCTCTGATCTTCAGTTTTGTAGAGCGTCGTCGGTCGACGGCGTCTGAGAAGATGGCACAGGAAACGAGCCAAACGAGAGCGGAACATGTTTAGATGGATGTTAATACTAGTTTACTTGAACAACGCTGGACTTCATTATATCGTCCCAGAGTGCCACAGCATGTTTCAGCGAGTTTCATATTAAACGCCCTTCGAGTAGAGACATCAACCATTATCCACGGAACCCCATGCCACTGCGATAACTTAGACATCAGGACCAAACATCGATAGATAGGGCTCAATGAAGAACTGCTCCCAGTCCATTTCCCAGTTCATGTCTGGCACAGCAGTGTTGATCCCAGGATCCTGCTGCACCTGGAAGGATTGATAATCCGCCTCGACAGCTTCTAGCTGGGCAAGCTCCTTTCGCTTCTTTGCCGTATTGAGGCTGAGTAAATGGCGCGCCATGGACAATGCCTCACGCGTCAGTGCTGTGTCGGCAGTCTTGACGAGATTCTCCAAGCCCTTGAAGGCAGCGGCGATATGAACCGAGGCGGCCGGCGTGTCAATGGCTAACAGGACGCAAGTATACTGGAAGACACTGCCGATGACGTTCCAGAACAGACGACCCTGGTTTGCTAGCTGCTGAGCCGCATCCACTGCAGCGTTGCCGCTATCAATGACGAGCTTGATCATGTCGTCTGATATACCCGACTTGAGCTGGTAAATGCGTCGATAGAAGCAAAACGCGAGGTCGGCCTTGGTCACCACCAGAAACGGATGAGTGACTTGGAGCTTCTCTAATGCCTTGAGACGCTCAAATAGCTCTTCCCGAGGAGTTAGAGGATGACATTCGAGGTGGAACGGGGAGTTTGGCGCTGGGATAATTTGGGCTATTTGCACGAACTGGTCGGCAATGGAACTTGATTTCGCCATGATAGCCTGGCAAGTCACGGCCCTAAATCGTACAGACGAGCGATCGTACTCATAGGACAGCAAGTTATGCCCGGCCCACGATATCCAGAATATTCGCCTCAGCCGGTCTGCGTCATGTCCAACGGCGGCGGCGCTGGCCACGGAGGCCGTCTTCTGGATATTCACTTCCTCGTGCAGCCCTACTGCTTCGCACAGGTGCATCATAGTGCACGACGCGATCCAGGCATTGTTGGGACGGCTCGTGGCTCGTAGGTAAAACACTCGCATAGCCCACGCGATAACGTGGTCGATGCCCAGCATACGCATAGACGCCGGATCATCGAGAATAGCTTTAGCATACTGCACCAGGTCAGACTCCCGCGGGTGTCTGTTTGGGGATAGAAACGACCCAAGAGCGGCGACGCCAGCGGCGATGGCGCCAAAGGCAACCATGGCGGTACCGGAGCCGTGGTAATATGCCCGACACCGCTGGGCGTAGATCTCTGGATCCAGGTAGTCGCCTATGGGCGCCAGTGCCGAGAAGTACACACCCGAGAAGAAGTCAAGGTCGTCCTCCGAGATGAGCGTCCCAAGCAAGACATGGGCGTTGGAAGCCTCCTCGGGGCGGATACCAAAGTTGTAGGCGAGCGAGTGTATCTTGGAAGGGCTATCGGAGCCGAGAACCCCACCCAGAATGTGTGGAAATGCCATGGCTGCCGACGCTCCGGCATATCTGGACTTGTGCTCATCAAATATGCCGGCGGGCGTGGTCGTGGCTGTGGATGCGGCGGCACCGAGGGTAGAGCTCTTGATTGACGATCCATCGGCTTCGCGGGGACTTTGCTCTGCTCGAGATGGGCTGCCGGGACTTCGCGATGTGGCGACAGCGGCCCGTCTTGCCATACTACCCTCGCCCTCGAGGGCGAGGCTGACACGCTTGGCTGGGGGAGCAGCAGATACGCTGCCGTTGGTAGTGCCAGTGGTGTCGTCGTCGGCGGTGGCATAACTGCAGTTGTATTCATACGTGGTGCAAGTGGCACAAGGGCACTCGCCGTCGCATTTCCGCTTGCGCTGGTGGCAAGGAATGCATGCCTTTCTCGCACGCTTGCGCCTTGTTGTTGTCATTGACATGTCTGCCAATGGCGTGTAATCTTCAACATCTACAGCTCTTGTGGAAATACAAGTTTAGTGGAGCTGACTTTGTGCACCGATGATGCCAAGGGAAACGTTCAATCAGCCGATATATTTGTCCCTAGACCTAGCTATTAACATAAGTTCTGTCACGTGGCGAGACCTGCATGAGAGAGGTTGATCATCTACATTTTAATAGGCTAAGCAGACCCTAGAGTGGAAACTGCTCCCTGTATCATCAATCTAGCTCTAGAACCTTTTAATGGCAAGACCCGCAACGTCAGCGTGTTTAAAGACGCCATTCAAGTTGGTAGAGGGATGCAATCCAAGGATCTCTACCTGTACTCCCTAGTGCTGTAATTTTCGTTCGTACAATAACTTGTTCGTTGTCGTGTACAGAGGTCAAATCTGCAGGCCCAGCCTCTTGCCAGCAGCGTCATCCACGGCATGGCAGCTCCCAGGCGAAGCAACAGCCGATAAGGCGGCGACAAGATGCCCGTAACTCGATCCAGGCAAGATATAAAGCAGCCTAATAAGCAAAAAAGAACGTCATCTTCGCTCTATTTACCCACTTTTACCTACTTTAGCCTTTCCAGTCCACCCGGCAACAGTATGCCAAGCTAGAGGCTCAGAGACACATTAACCACCGCACTATACAGTAAAAACCCGAAACACAGGACCTACGATCAGCAGTCCCTCTAAGAGAATTTATTTAGTATTACAATTTGGAGGCCAAGGTTTTATTAATAATTGGCCGACATAACGTCATTATATTTAAGCGACCTATCAAGTGAACTCAATACAGCTATTATTAAATACTACGTTTCAGTGTCAAATAATTATATAATCTTACGAAACGAGATCTAGTATAGTCTGTTAATATAGAGGTACTATTTGATTACTTCTTTGATTCTTATTTTCGTCTCAGGCTGTGGCCAGAACCTCAACAACGGAGTAAAAAGACGCTCCGAGGCTATCCATAGGGTAGGTAAGAATACATAATACATTCCACACACATGTAACAGACGACTGTGGTAAAAGCTGATGAACCCAGGGATAGGTTAGATAAATGACATGAGCTTGTGAACATCGCGCAACGGACGTCGTACTTGTATATTGGTCACTTTTGGCCGTCTCGTTTGTATGTCTCGTACAACGTCGAATGATATGAGAAAAACCTCTCGGGCGCCGAGACTGTTTGTTGCTCGAAGGCTACGGGCGAAAAAGGACTACAAATCGAGAATCCATCCCTCTGCTCACTGCTTACAACTCCAACATGCCGGCTCATACACCCGCTGCAAGCCGGAATTGGCAACATAATTGATCTCGTCCTTTGTCCCCGAATAGAGCCTACATTGGCCAGTTAGGCCGTCCCCGCCGCTAAAATGCGAAAAGACCTTGCAGTTCTTATCCGCCTGGCACTTGAGAGCGCATTGCTCCGGAGCAAGCATCACCATTTCGCCAATCTGGGTTCGTTGCGGGTCGTAAACGCTCCCCTTTGCACCGCACATCAACCCGTCAACGGGTGGACTGACGAGTGCGCATGGTGGATCATACTCGACGAGACTGATGTCGTCGAGGCGGATCTCAGTTGTCGATGGAGGCCCTCCAAGAGACACCCGGAGCTGGACGATGCCATTCTCGGCTTGAGACGGGCGGGTTACGAATTGTCGTTTCTCATACTGATTGACCGGCGCTGGGTTACGGCGAGAATCGATTTCGACAGCTTGGTTGCTGACGTAAGTGCTGAATACGACGTAGCCCCCGTTCAAGTTTGGAGTACCTGCAAACGCCCAGTGGTAGGTGAACGTATACCTCTTCGTTTTATCCAGGGGGCCGGGAATTTGTTGCCTGATGAAGTATGCGCTACCAGCTCCAGCAGACACTGGAAGTTTTAGCCGCCTTTATGATTCTGGTTAGCTCGGTGGATATAAATAAATAGAGGAAGAATACTTACACAGAATGGTCTCCGGAGTGGGCGACTTCTGGGTCGTTATCGACCGTGACGTCTCTACCCAACGTCCATGGTTCGGTGGTCAAGTCGCCATTTGGTGATCGATCCTCAAAGCCGCCGTTAAAGACATAGCCGGTGAACTTTGGCGTCTCGGAAGTAGTTGAGCTAGTTGTGGTCTCTTGCTGAGATGAAGAGCCAGTGGTTGGCTCGGCAGTTGTTTGATCGGTTGCGGAAGATGACGACGCCGTGATTGATGTATCACTCTCGGTCAATCCAGTCGCAGTTGATGATTCAGAAGCCAGAGAAGGTATTTCTGACGTCGAAAAAGTGGTAGCGCTCTCGGAGATTGTGGACTCGGTTGTAGACTCGGTTGTCGACTCGGTTGTGGACTCGGTTGTGGACTCGGTTGTCGACTCGGTTGTGGACTCGGTGGTAAGAGGAAGTGACTCTATTGTTGATTCAGAAGATAGAGAAGATATTTCTATCGTCGAAAAAGTGCTCTCGGAGATTGTGGACTCGGTCGTCAATTCGGTGGTTAGAGAAAGAGAAAGAGACTCTGTTGTTGATGCTGTGTTACTCAACGTCGTGATTGTGGTTTCGACTCCTGAAGTGTGGGACGACAGCCTTGTCGAAGCTGACGCTGTTGTCTCAGAGAAAGCGATGGTCGATGTACTTTCAGACGGATCAGCCGACGCCTTGGAGCTTTCGCTTCTTGTCACGGTAGATGCAGTTGAAAGATTCGGCTTGCAAGGGCCCGCGCAAGCCTCCCGGCAGAGGAGAGCTGCAATAACAGCAGTAAGATATTGAGCTGGTGCCATGATCAAAATATCGTGTCGACCAATGCTCCAAGACCATCACGGCTGGGGGGTGCTTCTCAATAAATAAGACCTCAAGAGTAAAAAGCCGTAATTAAACCCGGCGGGTTCTGACCGAAAAGCGGAACGAGATCCGCACGCTATTTGTTTTCTACAGCAGACTATCGACGCCACCCACAAAAAGCGGTTAGCAGCTCGGAGCTGAACAACTCAGAATACCAATGAGTTTGAGATGCCAAGAGAATAAATGGATAAACCTGACAGGCTGACAGGCCTGAAATTCTCGAAGCCCCCTTAAAAGTGGAGGGCCTCTGCATCTCTCTGTCTCTATTCAAGACCTGCTCAAAGTTATGCCCTTGCATTGGATCCGGTCTCACACCCTCCCAACAAGTGACACCAGCATATTGTGTAAGCTCCTTGTCTTTGAGAGAGAAGCGAGCAGTTTATATACTACGTAGAGATACCAGCGACGTTTGAGATTAAGCCTCCCATCCCGCTTAGGCTCGTGATGGCGCCATCGGTAGCCTTGACAGCCCGGTGCCCGGAAACTATTATTACGCTAAACGACTTGCTGACCATGAATCCGGACGACCGGCAAAATCAGCATCTCGTGCGGTCAGGTTTTACTCCTTCTCCTGTGTTTCCGGGTCCTTTACTCACAATTATCACATGAGCAGGCTGTGATGCCTCTAACGACCACATAAGCTGCCCAGACGATAAGCTGGTCTTCGTATGTGCCAATAACCATCTTACTTTGGACCATGGACCCTGGAACAGATCCGTTAAAAAGCGTATGCGTGCTGGAGAACCCATATCAACGACAACAGTTGCCCCGGAGAGCTAGGCCCCTACCTAGGAGATACCCACCAGCGAAAGGACTGGCGTAAAGAGGTGTTCCAGCTCATGCTCATCCTTGTTGAACATGAGATCAAGAAAAACGCCGATCATTAAACCGGGTAATGACTAATTGGTTGGTAGCTCGTATGTATCATTGTTTAATAGCTGTCACCGGAAGGGCAGATATCACGATATCTATAACGTGTTTCTCCTGGCCGAGAAGACAAATGCTAATCGAGTCGGCAAGATGGCTGAGAGCCTTTGAGTTCTGTACTGCTGTGTTGTTGAGTTAGTCTCTTTTAAAGTGACCCTGTCACTCTGGGCTATTTACACCCGATTTTGTTTCATGGACGTTACCGAGAACGCATGTATCAAGAAGAGAAATGTCATTTCCTGATTCATAGTTATACAAGTATAAGACTGAGTGTCACAATTGTAATCAAGGAGTCCAAAGCTTGAGTCTGTGTCCTTCTCATCATATATGAGTACTGAGCATCATTGATTTGACAATGACTGTGACAGTTAGTAGTTTATCTAGATAGTCTAGTGCAAGATCGTGCGCAGTAGTCGGAAAAGCGGGAGAAGTGCTTCAAGCAGACATTGAAATCACGCATGCTAAGCCAGCTCGCCATGTAAAAAGGAACGCAAAGTGGCTCCAGCAGCGCTGGTATCTTGTCTACATCCTATTTCATCTCTATTGGCGCTTCAACAGAGCTCCAGCTAGGGTAAATACAGCACATGTGGCCTACTTCAACAAGGTTCCAGAGCCACCAGGGTTAGAGAGTCGGTTGGTTACTGGGTGGACCTGACTGGTATAATTGTCTCTACTATAAAGATGAGTTATATGCACTAGATATACTAACTTAGAAGGGTTGTTCCTTTTAAAGCAGTCACCAAACCAGAAAGTTTAGAGCTCGTGTTGCATTCATTAACGTTGTGATTAGTTAACGGACCATATTACCTGCGAACAGTCAAGATGACCATGCTGCCTTTTTACTTGGAACTGGTTGCGTGGAAGGGGCCAAACTCGGGAAGATCGAGACAAGACTACCAAAAGTACATATTCCTAGCCAGTTTTGGAAAGCAGTACAATGCCCTTGACGTGCCAAACAGCCATAAAGAAACCCCGTTACTGCTCATGCAGAATTGACATGTAACCTGATTCTTTTTTCAATATATCCTCTGGTTCAACCAGTTGCCAGGAGGTGAGAATCGGGCAACAACATTGTAGGTATTTGGCATAACGCCCTTGACAGCAGCTATGCCAACCTTTGTGGTGGTTCGCCACATGCATTGAGCTGAATCAAGAAGTTAGAAGACCATATACGACAAGCGTCTTTATAAGACAAAACCGAGAACTTACACCAGGCTGTTGGGCAGCCGCTGTTGGTAATCCTATCGTGTAGCCCCTAAGCTCTCGACGAACTGCGGGATAACATACGTTGTCCGCATCGCCAGACAGCCTATAAAGAGTAAATTAGCATCTTTGCGTCCAACGGCACCTAAACTTTCAAGTGGAGGGACTTACCACCCGTTAGCGGCATAAGTCATCGGGTTCACAATATTCGAGCCACTGCAGATACGTTCGACTTGGTCGCGTTACATGTGAACTGAGCGCCTTACTAGATCATAAATAAGTTTTCGCCTTCCTGGAGTTGATATGCTTTAGGGTCATGTCCGAAATTAGCGCCATTTACAGTCTTCACCCATGCTAGGGCATCAGCCTCAAGCTTGGTGTCCTAGACTAGGGGCGGGATCGGCGGCGACACTTTGTAGATACTGGATAAGTCTGGATCTGTCTGGGCACGTGCTGCGTTGATGGCATTAAGTGCAACCTGCTGATCGGGGGTTAAAGCTCTCGGAACCAGCGACGCATCAGCCGCCCCAACAGGGCTCGCAACTGTCCCGGAGACAAGATGGAGACCTAGGAGAATCCAATAAGGGCTGCAGATTGTTGAGAATAGCATTTTGGTGGCGGAGTAAATCCAAAGATAAGGATAAGAAAGTCTAGTTGTTGTGGAATACCTCTGGAGAAGTAGATACTTTGGTGGTGAGGTCAAGATTCAGAAAGTCGTGCGAGCCCTCGTTTTTATAGTATTCTTTACCAAGCGTGTGATTCCGAGACAGCATGTTAGCTTTCAGCCACGCCATTTAACGCCGACCGACGAGTCGGTCAATATTTGGTGACTTGAACAGCAAGGATCAAGCCTATAACAGCTGGTTTCTGCCTATTTGCAGCGCCACTTGTTATCTATTGATCTGGACTAGGAGTCTAGAACTGTCTAGGTCTCAGGCTTCGGCTATTCGGCTGCTGGAAAATATGCTAGAGCAGCCAGACTGCTGGTTGGAAAGTGGTGTACAAAGTCGGCACTTTGAAGCTGGTCCCGTGACTAGTGAGCTGGCTCTGGCTCGGGCCTGGATCTTGATCCAGTCTCACCTAGTGAGCAACTAATTTCACTTGTTCAGTATGTTTACAAATCTCTCTATACCTCAATACTAAACGATGATGACTCCAAAAAGGTCGCATCATTTGATCATGGGTGGCCCGCCCAAAACGAGCGGATTTAGCTCAGCCCAGGCCGTCTTTGCGCACAATTCTGTGACCAATCAACGTATCAATTAGAATTCCAAGGCTAGTCTCGAAAATGTTTTAGTGGGTGAAATATGCCTGATGGTGTTAGTCGGACGTGCCACCGCACTCGTGGCTGATATCACAAATGCCACAACTGTTAAACATTGGCTCGGTCATGGTCATGAGAATGTTTCTGCTGCTGCTCCACGGCACTCCCGACCTGACTATGCAACTCTCTGAGCTTTGATTGTTTTGGGAAACCTATTTCAGCATCATTTATCACGGTCATGAATTGGGAGTGCACTTGACCTTTGAATATACCGTCTAGGCGTCCATGGGGTTGCAGTTGCTAGAAGACCAAGGTTTGGTGTGCTGTTTCTTGGTAAAAAATTACAACAACAGCTTAAAGATATGTCTGTTGGCCCTCGACTTCATGTGATTGTCATCCGCATAGTCAAGGAAGTCGACCAATGTCCCGAGAGCGGAAAAGAGAATGGGCTCTAATTTTGATAGCGTAGTCGTCATTTTGCCGATCATCCGTCGTTGGTTGCGCCTCTTGGGCCTTAAATTTAGGCCCGTTTGCTGTTGTGCTAATGGACTAGGGCCGCAATTCGGACTAGGCGAATCGAAGGACGCTTAAGCAGTCTTTGAAAGCGTCTTGCTGGGGAAGGTCGATTGGTTCTCGAGTCTGCCATGACTGGGCCAGTATGCTGAGGATAGACTGGACCGCGGTTTGCGGGGTGCAACGAGCAATGTGAAGGTGAACTGTGATGACAGATCATGGAGCGGCAGAGTCGAGTGCCTGCAACTGTTGGAACGTAACTGCATCTGTGAAAGCTGCACAATGGATGTGGACCATGGACCATCTGCGTACCGTCATAGAGTGTTAAAAAACTTCACAGTCATTGCGGTGAGACGTCGATCGGCACGAGTGCGAGTGACTGGGATAATGTTGCTCGGTGGTTCTGTAACCCATGCAGCACCTGCTACAGTTGCGGGTTGTGGACTGGGGACTGAGTGACTTGACAGGATTCTCTTCAACAATTTCGTCTACAAACTTAGGTATATAGGAGTGCATAAGGTAGCTGGATGTTTCGGCAGTACTAAGGTCACAGTCGGGTCGCGCTTGTCGAGCACACCATCCGAAGCTACACTCACATGCACGTCCAAGAACTCGATGCCGCAAATATAGCAAAAGAGCTAGAGTCAGAGCAGCTTAAATGTAGAGTCAAGTGAGAAGTCCATACAAATGACAAGTTTACTCAAATGCATCTGGGTACAGCTCAACCATCTTATCATATGCCTTCTGAGTCGTACTCCGCACACTCCATTCCCGGCCTTCCTGCGATGCGGCAGAAAGTGCCTGAAGATTCGACGCCCAAAGCTTCCACTTCTCCGCGCTCAGTTCAAACGCCCACCTCTGTGATGGTGTCTTCATCTCCTTCACTAAGCATTCCCCTGCAATCATGATATGGTTAGCTGCTGCTAGAACCTGAGCTTGCCTCCCGATATCTGTGGCAATGTCACCGGTAGTACGCGTTTCAAACGCATACTCAAAATCCCTGAATAGCCAAACAGGGCCATACTCGTTCAGTAGGCCTCCTCTGAAGAGTCTCGCCAAGAGGGCCGAGACGTTGAGCCATGCATTAGCAGATTGAGATATCGGAAACTCGTCATCAGACGGAGTGAGCCCGTCCACTGCAGTTGAAAAACGGTCAGTGGTTGTGAAGCGTCGCAGGGGAGTGATTTCTTACCTTTCTTGGCGTTCCAAGAATCGCGTGCAACAATTTCCATGCCCCAGCCGTGGTACACGTATTGAGGATTCTATCAGTAACGATCAGTCGTTGGAAGAGAGTTAAGAGTCTGATTGTATACTTTTATATCGTATTTCTCGACTGCAGTCTCCTTGATGCCAATCAAGACATTGGCAAGTCGATCATGCCTGGTATCCGTGAAAGCAAGCTGATCCACCACGTCAAAGATGGCACGAGAAATGCTATTTAGCTCGTCACCCGCAGCATACTCTGGGGGTAGTCTCGTGCTCAAGTCATCGGTTGATCTGCCACGGATATAACCATCTTGGAATTCCTTGATTGCTTTGGGGACAGCAGAGAGATCGTCAACGGGCGCTAGAAGTAAGTCTCGGATGATCTGGCAATAGGGAGCTTCTATTTCCAACTCATGCTCTTTGCTTTCTTCTTCGATTCTCGAATTCAAGAAAGACAACCAAGCCGGCTGACCTGAAGACTCGACCACCTCAGGATCCATGGGCTGTTGAGCTCCAACTGTGCCGCTCATGTTGAATAGGACTTGCAGGCTCTAGTTGACTGAAAAGAAAAGGTGGAAATGTGTATCTCGGTAAAATGCATGTAGACGTTTAGGTACTGTTATAGAGAGAGAAGCGAGATGGCAAGTTCCAGGGTTTTTTTTTTTTTTTTTGGCAATATTAATGCACAAGGAACGTACGGATAATTGTGAGGTCGAAATGAGGGAGCCAGCCGGTAATTCTCTTAGCCGCCCGAGCCGTGCTTCGCCATCAAAGCTGTCCAACCGGATGAAACCCGCGATACACAGCCACGAACTCCACTAATCCTTAGAATACGGTCACCTAGATGCGTGCTCAACTTCGATATCACGGTCCCGACTGTGCGTCCTGAACTTGGCTTCCTATCGACTCAAGCGTTGCCCTCGATTTTGATTTCGCCACACGCCATAACTCCACGACCCCCAGTCTGTGCTTCACCGCTAGCAATACATGGCCCATCCGTCCAGATTTATCTTTTTGATGATCTTGCTGAACCCGCTGCTCCCCTTGGCATCTCCAGTTGTTGAGCAGATCCTGTTGCGATCGGCTGCCGTCACCTTGGGCGCACCATCAGGGTACTCGATGTTGAAGACGGGCTTCTTGGCCGCTATGTATGGTGCGTAGAGCTCGCACTCGGAGTAGTTGATGCAGGACTCATTGATGCAAAAGCCGACGTATGGAAGAACCGACTTGGTGATGCTACCGCCATTCTTCATGCCGGTCGCCATGTTATACTTTGCTGCCTCTGCAGAGAGAAATTTGACGTAGGAGATGGCGTCTGACTCGGTCAGACCCAGACCATTGTCGTTTTGCTGGAAGATATTCAGTAAAGACTCTCTATTTTCTCAGCGCTAACTTACGTAGCCATCCAGGTTATCTGGATCAATAGCATGGCATCCCTTCCCGGCAGCAATTCTGATCCGCTTCCCCATAATTCCTCGCACGGAGGGACTGCTGATATTGATCCATCTCTCGTCGGGCCATCCGCCAAGCGTGTTGCCAAGGTCCTTCTTCATGAAGCTAGGCTTGTCGACGCGCCAGTTCTCCATCGACCCAGCACTGAAGTAGCAGATGACATATTTGCCGGCTTTACGCAAAGCGGTAATGTTGTCCTTGCTGTTATCAAACATGTCTATGTCGTAGATGGGAACGTCGGGCTTCAGGTCTTTGACGCCCCCCTTGGGGATTGTGATGACCTGGGAGAGACTGATTTGCCAGGGAGTGCCGACTTTGGGCTTCCATATCTCCTTGTTGGGGAACTCCGGGGCAGCACGTGTGTCTAGCTCCTCAGCCGGCAACGCACCTGTAGGAACAGCCATTACTGCTAGGAGGGCAATTATGCTGCATAGATGTTGCGTCTTCATTATGCCTTTTGCTCCCTATTCCTCCCGATAATGTGTCGTATCGTGGCGATTGTGCTGGGCAGGGCTCGGATTCTTCTAACTTGGGAATGTGCTGATCGCGCGGTTTATCTAATGTCTTGACACATAGAACATACCTAACCGAATACAGAGGGATGGGTGCCGCGGGAGATCCGATGCTTCTGGCCCGCGTGGCTCTCGAGTTGTGTGAGCGCTAGTTGGAACAGGCGTGATCTAGACCATAGCCACACTGTTACAAGGTTTGTGGTAGGTTATCGACGGGCTCTAGACAAAGCTATTGAGATTTCGGAATCTAGCCCCTCGCTCTGGCCAAACATTGACCAACAGCCTCAGGGCGCTCCAAAAGATAAAGCTATCCTACCTAGATCCCTTATACAAGTTTGATTACTTACTTCTGCCTCTAGTAAATCGACTGCTAGCAATGGATGATAGATCTAGCACGTGAGCAGGATCGAGGTATAATCATACTTTTTTATGTAGGCCGTGCGATAGTGGCTGAGGAATGTGCTCTCAACCTAGTTGGGTCTGGAATCGATCCAGAATTCCAAATGCCCGGTTGAAAGGATTACCAGCAGCTATGGCGTAACAAAAGATTAACGATAACGTTTCAAGCACACGAACCGTTCTTGATATCGTAAAAAGACAAACTCTTTGGAGTGTGTCGGCGCTTTGAGTTCTATCAGTCACTGATAGACCAGGATTAGAACGTCATACAAGACATGCACTCACAATAAGGTCGCCTAATTCAGAAGCACGAACTGGGTGCTCAACACTGTTATGACCACATATATGCAGTTTTTGTTCACTCGTCACTGATAGCCCCAGGCTCTCAAGACGTTGACGAAACTGTGCATGCCCAGAACGAGATATAACCTGGAGCTTGGTCCACAATCATGCTCACGGTCATGAGGCACAATTCACATCATGTGTTTGTAGGCAGGCGAGGGAAGGACAGGGTATAAGGAGTAATCATTCGTCTCTCTATATGACAAGATCGCCCTTGAATAGTGTTCATCAGACTGCCTTTACGTCAGCCGATATCATACGATTCGTATCATCCATACGCGACATGGATAAGATCTTTTGAATTGAGGGCCCTGGTCCGGCCCCGCCAAACTGGGTAAAGCGTCGGGCCTAAGATGATCAACGTAGACGATGTCACGGACTTTTGAAATGGCAGGGGTGCCTGCTGCGATACGGCATGCGGCGTCCGGGCGTCGAAACAAATGTTCCAGTGTTCTGGGAACTTGATTGGCCTGGGCCCGTCTCGTTCAGTCTAAAGGATCTTTTGAGTAAATCAAGGTCCTGTACCTTCCCTATTGGGCCGCCAGCCGTGGCAACAAGGCTCTAGGATCTTATGTTAGTATATGCTATTTTGGCGCGACCGGGCGTATAAGAGTCAAGACGCGCCACCGCAAGATCAACATGAAGGCCGCACAGCGGACATCTCCAACCAGACCCTACCCAGTTCTTCCACCGCTGCATCTATCTGTCGACTATGCGGTTCACGGCCCTCTCCGCCACCCTGCTCTTGGCTGGATTCGCCACAGCTCGCCTTGACAAGCGAGCACCACTTTTCACTAGAGATGCAGGAGGTGTTGATGGCAAGTACATTGTCATGTTGAAGCCGATAGCTCGCGTGGACCCTTCTGCTCGTGTCAAATCTGCAGTCAAATCCGTCGCCGCAGAGCCTGACTTGGTCTTTGAAAAGCTCGGTGGCTTCTCAGCGACTTTGTCCAATAAGGAGGTCGCAGATCTGCGCAACAACCCTACCGTGAGTGTATCAATCCTAACAAGAGACATTGGTCTGACTATCTGTTCTCAGGTCGCCTATATCGAGCAAGACTCGACGGCCAAGATCTTGGCAACCCAGAAGAATGCTCCGTGGGGCCTGGCTCGTCTGTCGAGCAAGAAGCCTGGGGCAACTAGATACGACTACGACTCTTCTGCTGGTCAAGGTACCTGCGCCTACGTTCTCGACACTGGTATCGATACATTGCATCCCGTAAGTCATGGCTTACCTCGGCTGGTGCTGAGGCTAATCAATTCTAGGACTTTGAGGGCCGTGCCGAGTTCATTGCCACTTATGTTGATGACATTATGGTGGATGATCATGGCCACGGCACCCACTGCGCCGGCACTATTGGCTCAAAGACGTACGGCGTTGCCAAGAAGACCAAGCTGTACGGTATCAAGCTTTTCAACTCGACCGGAGAAGGCCTTGCGTATGTCATCATGGCTCGACTCGAAAGTGTTTTATCGCATCGCTGATAGGTTACAGTTCTTCCATCATCGCCGGTATGGACAGGGTTCTACAAGATGCCCCTACCAGAGACTGCCCGAAAGGTGTGGTAGTCAGCATGTCTTTCGGCGAAACCCTGTCTCAAAGCATCAACAACGCTGCTAAAGCTCTTGTTGATGCGGGTTACTTTGCAGCTGCTGCTGCTGGCAACGGTGATGACAATGGAAAGCCCATAGACGCGTCTGAACACTCTCCCGCTGCCGAGCCCTCCATCTGTACCATCGGCGCTACCCAAAAAGACGATACTGTTGCCCGCTTCTCCAACTACGGCAAAGTCGTGGATCTTTACGCTCCTGGTGTAGCGGTGCTGAGCACGTGGCCTGGCAATATCACACGATCGATTTCGGGCACCTCGATGGCCACGCCGCATGTGGCTGGACTCGCGGCGTACTTTCTCGGCCGCGGAAAGTCTGCATTTGGTCTCTGTGAATATCTTCAGAGCATTGCGTTGAAGGATGTTATCAAGGGTGTCCCTGAGGGCACTAAGAATCTACTGGCCCAGAACGGGCGTGCTAAATAAATTCGAAGTAGCTATAATGAGTAGTGGTATATCTAGTTGAGCTCACTTGATACTTGAATCGAGCAAAGTGAAGCTGGATTGGAGCAGAGGTGAGAGATAGAGAGACACACCAATCTCATTACAAAGATCTGGCGCCTCCACAGAAGGACTTAACTCTGGAGATAATGCCACTCGTCAGATTGCCAAGAATTCCGAAACCTAGGGTTGTGAATTGGCCAGTCAACACGCTTTGTGACTTCCTCTGGGTATGTCACTAGCTGACTCACATTTTCTTGGAGCAAACCTCGTAGTGTGTTGCTTAAAGCATAGGGACTCGTAGCTTTGTTGTTCGAAGGAATAGATATGAATGTCGATCTTGTTCCAAAATGTTCGGAATGTACAAGACATCGTAGAACCTGGACGATAATTTGTGACGCTTTGATGAATAACGGGTCTGGCAAGTACTCTTTGACACGACAAAGATGGGCGTGATCAAAGTCCAAATGAGCTGCACACAGTCAAGACCACCAGCTTGCTGGGGCAAAGCACTGCATGCAAGCAATTTCTAAAATAACAGGGTAAATACAGCCGAACTGGTGGAATGACTTGACAGCTTATCAACCTGGAATCCCAGGTTGTTTAGTTAAACAAATTCGGGCGGGCATCACATCAGGGAAGTATAACAGAGCTGAGTAACAGCTCGTGGCCACATCGTGGATGATAGATATTTATGTGAGTTATTATCAGGCTTGTCTTGTTATGTAAAAGTCGAGCGACATTATAAGCGTGTCTAGGGTAATTGATGCCAAGACTCATATGTTTCAACTGGCGACTCATGTATCAAAAGCAAGACTTTTAAAGACTCGTAGCAGCTTATTGTCAAAGATTAGCTAACCTGTTTGCACTAGGAATATAGAATCAACATGACTTGTAGGATTCGCTGCAAATGGACAGCACGTGATCAATGTTTCCAGGCTCCACCCCCGCAATTCTTCTTCTTCTCGGCTTAACCCGATCGATCGGCTTAACCTTGCAACTACCTTAATTGAGCATCCTTGGTGTACGCTATATGCAGCCCGTATCTGACGTCGGCATTCTACAGACGCTCCATGACTTTGCAAAGTCCAACATCACAGTCGCGGAATGGGAGACTCCTTTGCTGAAGCGACTGGGCTACCCACTCGCACCCAAGCGAGTATGCGAACTACGCTATACGTCCTAGCCCATACACAGTCCGACTGACCTTGCTTCAATAGGACTTGCTATTTCTTGTCCCAGACGAACAATTCCAAGCAGCAAACGATGTTGCTAGAGACAGGGGACTCATGACTGTCGACTGTCCATCGTCCTATCTCTCCGAGTTCGCGAACCAGGGCTCTCGGTATGGTTTTGGGGACCCCCGTTGCCGGTTGATACTAGTGCCCCTTTCTTGGACTGGCATCCAGCAAGAGGAACTTGTGGCCATCGAGCCATCCAAACCAATACTCCCATGCCCAATATGGACAGTGCCCTTGCCTGCTTTTTGCGCCTCCTATCTGCGCATCATCATGCGAGAGGAAGCCGGGAGCGTGGTTCGTGTCATGGCAATCGCAGATCTTTCGAGCGTTATCGCCTATAGCATGTTTGACATGACCTACGAGGAGAGCTACATGGTAGCCCCAGAAGATGATATCGATGAGGCGATAGACTTTAATAATGGAGAGAAACTGGCTGAGAAGGACGCTTTGGAGATGGACAATGCTCTCAAGAGCATAAGAGACTGGCGTTTTGCCAACGACGCTGAATGGGCTCGAGACACCTTGGTCCAGTTGGTTTCTGGAACCTTGAAGTATGAGAATCTACCGAGCAAGGGAGACTTGCCATATGTACTTACCACGGGCGGGGTAATGGGGAAGGGAGTAGCTTCCAAGGGATCTAGTCATCCAAAATAATTAGCGGTTGACTATCGGCAATACATCAGTGATTCATACAAATTCACCATTTGATAGAAGACCAGAGCTTTCCCGCAGTCCAGCGGACTTTAAAAACGTTTCACAGCGGCACTGCAGTGGGTAGACGGCGTGCGGTGTCTCCCACGTTTGAGGTTTTCGCCCGAGTTCTAGCAATACCAGCACTGTTACCAGTTTGGATATTTCGCCTTCATTTGCGCATCGTCGGAAAGCCGTGATTATTCGTCTGAAGGCGTCGAGACTTGTCTTTGCTAATACGTCACGTCACCCTCGGCGAGTAGCATCAACCGGCCTCCTCGGAACGGCCTGAGTGTCAGTCCAGGCAAGGAAGTTCAGTTATATAAAACAAGTTCCAAGTTTGAGAGTGCAGTAAGAACGTATCTGTTATCTAGACTTACTTACAACGTATTTAAGCTACCATATGTATTACTACCTTGCGACGCATACCTACTCTTACAACTGACTTGTATCTCAGTGCTATCCGTGTTTATAGGCTAACATCATTCGTCTAAATATAAGCTGCACTCTCCCTTCTTTATCCAGTATACTACGGCTTTGCAGTAGCTCTAGTATTCCTATCTGGAATGCCTTGGCATTCAAGTCAGGCTTGAAACAAGGTGCGCAGCGTCCAAGAACTACCCATTCCTTCCGTTGGCACAGCCCTGAGACGCGTGCACCGCCCCAATGGGATACGAGATGAGCGTCAGAACTGTTGGGACTGATGGCACTATGTGTCAGGGGAGAACGTACCGTTTATTTACCGCATCTGAATAAGTCTAAACTCCATGTCGTTTCCCCGTCCCAAGACGGTGCTGACGAGAGGGAACTGAGGAATAAATATCATTTTTGGCTACAAAGTAGGATGGCATGTACCTTACCGAGCCTCGTTGTTAGTTCTATTGGAAATGCTCGTCAGGCTGTGCAGCTTCAGCCGCTTGAGTTGCAGATTTGTCTGCTCAGCCCTGTACTAATCTGATACATCATACCTTGATCTCACCCAATCGCTGGCCAAGAATTCAAATCAGGCTCCCGGGGTGGTCACGAGCCACGACGTAGCACAATGGGCAATAACATGAGCGTCCCCTGCCCAGCGTATACTTAGAGTCTCTTTTATCTACATCTTAACTGTCCCCTACTTCATCAAGGGTGATTGTTTACACCGCAGTCAAAATCCTTTTCCTTTCTTGTTCTACGTCTCTGCCCGCCTCTCTCTACTATTCATCGGCTAGTTGGTTATCAGCAAGGGCGTCACGGTTAGGCAAGAATGGTGAACTATCGCGAGCATCGCTAGAATCGTCCTAGACGTCCCAAACATCAGCGAAAGAGTAACCGCCGTCGGCGCTATGACAACGAAGCTGAGATTTTTGAGTTCCGACCCCTTCATTCATATCATAATTACGCCCAAGATGAGCACTCGAGTGACCGGTACGATGAAGGCAAGGGGTTCATGTCGATGGATCATTACAGATTCAAAACTAACCAAACCTTCCTCCCAGGTTTCCGTGAATGTTGATATCCCAGATGGCCTAAGTGGGAGCCATACAGCCCAGTACGATGGGTTATGCTACTGGTACTATCGGCGTTCTTCCTACTTGCACTAGGATCTATGAGCGGATATCTTTACTTCACCATCAACTTTGTCAATACGTCCAACTCTGGATACGAACAGGGACCTACGTTCAATCTATACAAGAACAGCCGCTTCCAGGAGTGTGCAGAGAGGTTAACCGACAACGCAACCTGCACTGCTATCAAAGATTCCTTACGCAAATCGCCATATGCGTTGGATAAAGAGTACCTAGATCTAGGATATACACCTGTCAGTAGCACAGGTGGGCTCATAAACGATACTTCATACGATTGGTGCAAGTTTGTCGGCTGCTTCCATGGATTCAAGGTTATATCGTCAACTCCCCGGGATTCTACCATCGGCCCAACGACCTTTGACCTATGGGGCAAGCTGAACATGACTGCCGTCGTCTCTCTGTTCACGTTCCTCAAGCGCTATTATGACCTGAAAAGACGAAAAAGCTGCAAAGTAGACCTTTTCGATATAGGTCCGGTTCTGTTTACCATCGCGTCGGCTATTTAGTGGTGGGTTAACTACGTTCAATTCGCCATAAACCCAGTTTAGAACACTAGGGTGTCCATTTTTCAATGGGTTTTAGTCTGGGTGCTGGCAAACGATGTATACTGCATATGCCTCTCAAAGGCAAGGTGCTTCCACAATAACAAAGAACACAGTTGTGCTGGCAAACAATCTGAGATACCACCCGTTCTCATGTCTCCTCGGCACGCGGACAAGATCGCTATTGGTGTCTCTTCTTGTACTTCTAGTAGTGGTACAATGGGGTGCTACTATGCACATCCTGGCTGTGGGATGGAAGCACACTCTCAACAAAGGACCTATCATGCAAAGCTACGACTGCACCGCCAACGGTACACTATCCGAGCTCCCTGGAAATCCAAACTGTTCGGCCCAGAAACTCTGCTCTGATGTCACCCTTCTCAGCGACCCCCCCTTCTCCTGGCATATGATGGAGAGGCTCATCGTATATTTTGCCTTGGCTTTCGTCGCTATATGGACCTTGTTAGCCATTTCACCACTCATCTTTGCTATCTTTCCCGGTTCCAGAAATTTCAGAGACAGGCTTAGAAGGCGTGATATCGGACCTGTCGTGGGACCTGCGTTGGCAGCCATATTCATGGCAGGCGGTTGCGGTCTCGCTCTTTGGGTTCTTGTTGCGCTCAAGAATAATATGAATCGTGAGGGACCCGTGGTGGCTTATGAAGAATGCTCGGTGGTTCATGTTGGACTGAGCCCGTGGAGATACTACCTAGATATAGGGGAGTTTGCACGAGCGCGTCGTATTGCAGAGGTATGGTTCAATGCATAAGGACTGGGGCTCTATTTGTGCCAGATGGATCATTCTTTATTGCTCGCGTTTTGAATCGAGAGAAGACTGTTAGTCAGGTAAGCACCTTGCCTTTGAGAGAACATGGAGCATGATGCATAGTGCAACGCCTGAGAGACGAGGCATTGCCGGTGGCTTAACACGGTGAGAATCAAGAGTTTATCATCGATATTCCCGTTCTCGACCGACGTGCCCGTTGCTTGTTAGCTGCTACCCCGAAGCTATTGGACTGTGCAATATGGGAATGGGTAACTGGAGGGTGCTAGAGTATACCATAGTCTCAGATGGCAAAGATAACTCTTATCGCCTGACGAAAGGTATGAATATGCAATCATCTAGTGGGTTCTTCATACCATAGATGATGTTTGGGGCCAGAAGGTGCAGGACTTTGAGCCCGAGAGATTCAATGAGAGCGGAGGTAAAGAGATCAGCCAGTCCGAAAAGGCAAAGCGATTAGCGTTGTTTTCTTTTGACGGCGGACTACACTCGTATGTTTGCGAGGAATCTGGGGCTGGTGACTAACCTCCTGCTCGTGTTTAACATTCTACCCTTGTCTACGCCTAAGTCACCACCGGAATAATATGGCTGGGGGCAGATCCAACTTCTGATGGCGTCCATCACGTGTTTGAGCTCGTGAAGCGGTTTCCAAAGGGCTAACGTGTTCGGAACAACAGCAAGTTGAATATCTGTGCTCTTTCCTTGGAGTTTGGGGGTGCAAACGTATTCTTCTGGGAAGACGACCACTGGGAGGGACGCTCGGCGTCCCAAGATACTGTCAGTACACAAACACCCATTCTGTCCCGTTAGGTGTTAGACGGCGTAGCTGCAATGATGAGACGACCATGGTGGACCAGAATGTGGACGATTTACGAGCTCGCCCTACCTTTAGCCGCAATATTCATGTGTGGTAGCTTGTCAGCTTCATGGGCAGCCTTCAAAACAGCAGTCGCCATGGGCCGTCTTCAAGACATCGCGCAGCGGATGGAACTCGTCGCGCAGCCCATAGACGACATCCCTATCTCCCCTTCCAACTTGAACCCAACCTTGAACTCAGCCTTGACCCCGGCATTGGACCCGGCCTTCCAAATGGATGCATCCACTTCTATTGTCTCGGGCCGTGTGATCTATAATTGCCCATCTAGCGAACACAACACCAGCGATATATAATGCATATGCCTCTCAAAGGCA
>JAJODA010000333.1:0-13760 GCA_021730345.1 Fusarium cicatricum
AGTTGGTTTCGCTAGAGATTGGTGATATCCGGAACCACGCTTCTTCAATGCAGCACTTCAGCCATATCTGGGATACGCTCAGCCCCCAGAACTGGGTTGGGTTCTTTTCCAACATTATTGGCGGCTCCCTATGGTCGCGAGGAACGCCGTCCGTCACAGCCAAGACGTTGACAGCCGAAGACATGAACGAGCAGCTGGATGAGTTGCTGCGCTTGTCCATCTACGCCTTTACGCAGCGATGGGGCACACTGATGAACGAGTCGCAGAACAGGAAGCCTGGCGTCAAGCCGATCGCCAAGGTCGAAAGTGAGTTGGAGACTGTTCTCCAGACGGCATTCAGCAACCAGCCTGAGGTGGTGGCAAAGCTCAAAGAAGCCATTGAGCAGCACGCGCAGGCGCAGAACGACGCGAGAGATGAGAAGCAGGGTGTGAGACGATACTGAAGAGAAGGAAGGGGAAACGGGTGATGAGCATGAAGCGATACTGCCTGACTCTACGAATCTAGACGAACAACTTGTTTTGGGGCTAATAAAAAAGCTGCATTTTCTCTACAATATTGTCGCTTAATGCTGACATGCAAGAAGTGAGCTCTTGTAGTAGTCGGCTTGCAGCGGTATAGGCCCGATCAAGATGCCCGAGATCCGTTATCAATTCCCCGACTTCGGGGCCACTTTCCTTATCTGCCAGGGCCGACTTCCAGCCCCATGGAAGAAAAGATAGAGGGGTTCATCCCGGAAGAGATTCCGGTGTAATTACTCTGACCCTCCGACCACTCAAATGCAACGTTTCTGTATCAATTGGCTACGGCGGTTATCCGAGATTTGTTTGTATCGCGGTATCCAGTCGCCGAGACCTGTAATACCTTACGGGCCCGATACTCCGGGCGCCGGTAACGGCTTTGTAATCCTAGCACGTCATTTGCCGGAGCGCCCTCGGCAGCGACCCCAGATTTTTGATAACGCTTCGGCACCCTCTCTTTTGCATTCACTATCTCACCTATTGTTTTCGCGATAAGCTCCTACATCTCTCCCAGCCGCCATCTTCTTGTGTTTGCGACCGCCACTCTCTGTACGAAAAGACTCAATTGCGTCTAGAAAAGCGCCTTCGGAGTGTTTTTGTGTGCAGCGGCTGTTCGCGCGCATCGGGCAAAAAGATGGACGCCGTAGACTTGGAGGTTTCGCAGCAGAGCAGTGCTGCTCAGACGGCTAAAGACCTTTTCTCTGGAGCTGTAGGAGGAATTGCGCAAGTCTTGATTGGTACGTGTGACTCTTGATGCGACAGAGCACAAAGACAGGAACTGGCTCGAGTGACGAGATGAGATCTGAGATGAAGCATGAGATGTTGCTATCAGTCGCTGACATTTATACCACTTCCAGGCCAGCCCTTTGACATTGTCAAAGTCCGACTCCAGACCACCACCCAGTACTCGTCCGCGCTCAACGCCGCCACCACAATCTACCGCAATGAGGGCGCCCTCGCCTTCTACAAGGGCACATTGACACCCCTCATCGGTATCGGCGCCTGCGTGTCGGTGCAGTTTGGCGCCTTTAACGCGGCCAGGCGCTGGTTCGAAGGCCGCAACGGCGGCGTCGACCTCTCATATGGCCAGTACGCCGCCGCCGGTGCCTTTGCCGGTGTCTCCAACTCGGTCCTCTCCGGCCCCATCGAGCACATCCGTATCCGTCTCCAGAGCCAACCCCACGGCGCCGGTCGTCTGTACAGCGGTCCTGGCGACTGTGTCCGCAAGCTCGGCGCTCACAATGGCGTCCTCAGCGGCATCTACCGCGGCCAGGCCGTCACCATCTACCGAGAGGCCTTTGCCTACGGCGCCTGGTTCACCGCCTTCGAGTGGATGATGAACTCGCACGCCGCCCGCAACAAGCTCGACCGCAAGGACATCCCCGCCTACATGATTGCTTTCTACGGTGGTATCGCCGGTGAGGCCCTCTGGCTCGCGAGCTACCCTTTTGACGTGGTCAAGAGCAAGATGCAGACCGACGGCTTCGGTGCCAACCAGAGATACAGCACCATGCGCGACTGCTTCTCCAAGACATGGCGCGCGGAGGGTGCTCGAGGCTTCTGGAAGGGCATTGGTCCTACCTTGCTCAGGGCCATGCCTGTGAGCGCTGGCACTTTTGCTGTTGTTGAGATGACCATGCGTGCTCTCAACTAAAGGAGCGGGCTATGCAACAAAATGGGATGGGACTTGGGATTCTGGTTTTCATTGCTATAAAATTGGGACGGATATGGCAGTTAGACAAAGAGGAAAAGCGGTATTGCAATTTAGAAGCTGCAGAAGACGTGGTCATTGGGATGCGAAAGGGAGATTAGTTCAAAGAGTATTGGACTTGCATGCACTTATTGTTGTGTGTTTAGCTATAATGAATTGGATATATAGATGAGATGCATAGGCTCGCTTTGATCTATCTTCTCAGATCCACAAATCAACAAAGCAAACCGATGGTGTGCAAGGGTTCGGTATTCTTGGTGCAAGGGTTCGGTATTCTTGGTGCAGTCTATATAAAGATGAACAAGATTCCACAAGATATACCCAGTCTTTTCTATCTGCATCACCACCCTACGTTCTCGTTATTCTCTACACGGCGCTGCAAGATATTCCTCGCATTCTGCGGCGTCAACTCCTCGAGCTGAAGCTCCTCAAGCACCTTGCGCGCCTCGTCATTGTCCTTGAAGACCCGATCGCTGGCCTCCTTTAGCGTCAAAGCGCCCTCCTCGCCAATCTCCAACGGGAGGCTCAACAATCGCATGCCTTCAGTGAGGCTGTCAAGAATCGACGAGCCTCCAGGGATGTATCGCTCGACAATAGAGACCAGGGCAGAGCCATCACGGCGAAACTGCGTCGCGCCAAAGGTGGTAAACGTCTGGCGGAGGAGGATGCTTTGCCAGAGGTGGTCGTGGAGTTTGACAAGGGCATCGCGCCAGACGCGGCGGAAGACAGCCGTCGATAGTACTTTGACAAGAAAGTCAAAGTTACGCTGGAGGACACGCAAGGGTTCGTCAAGCTCGGGGGTAATGTTGAGCTCATCTACAACTGCGTTAGTGAAAAGATTCGATTGCGATAGAGCCCAAAGACTTACCGAGGACGGCTGCGTCACCGATGGTTGTCCATTGAACCCGGCTTGAATAAGCGCGGAAAGCTTTGTAATGGGATTCAATGAGAGCGCCGACAAGGAGCTCTTGGGCAGCCCTACGGCGCATGCTATACGCCGAGACCGTCTCGTCAAAGAGGGCTCCAGCCTCACGTTGCTGCCCGACGGCAGCAGAAGTGCGGTCCTTGACATCGTCATAACTCATGGTGCTTGTAATATCGTTGCCTTGACTGGTACGGTGTGCTGCCCGACTTTGTAGCTCATCCCACAACGAGACGAAGAACTGGAAATGTTAGACTATAGCCCGAGAGCATGAGACCATTAGAGCTTACCTCTTCATTACTCCAGTCTTTCAATGTGTTGACAATATGATCAGAGCTGCCGATCACCTTGCACAGTACTTCAAGAGCACCTGTGCCTTCAAGGACTGCAAGCTCCTCCTTGTTTGCACCCAGTGTTCGGCCCAATGCCGAGGAAATGGTCTGGTAGGCCTGGAGAGACTCTCTGAGACGAGCATGGTAGCCGTCCAGGATCTCTAGCTGTATCCCAATCAAAAATCGAATCTTGTGCTTGAAGTTCCGTACTCTCTCGTACTGGCTGGTCACCGATCGCAATAGGTCAGTAACTTGCACAGCCGCGTAGGTCGGCTTCATCTTCCCCTGAGCCGCGTAGTCGTAGTCAATGTTACGCGCATCGTGTGAGTCCATGATGGTATGGAATCTCTCGAGAGCAAAGTCCTTTTCAGCCTTGAACCAGGTATCGAAATGGTCCTCCAAGATGTAGGCAGCCAAACCAGGCCATCCATTCTCAGAGTCTCCACCATCGTAGTTGAACTTGAGACGGACATTTTCGTCAAAAGTCATGATTTGAGCCATAAAGCTACTCAGAAAGGCCGGGCTCTTGACAGCTTCTAGCGCGACAGCCGAGGTCTTTTCCTTCAACACAGGCAGCATCGAGGTGATCAATGCGCAAACAGGATCGACATAGGCCAAGTTGGTTGCCGCGGGAGTGTCGTGAAACTTGGCAGTGAGCAAGTAGCTAAGATTGTCCCGGAAGAAGTCTTCCCACTTCTCGATAAGGGCGATGAACCACGAGAGGCAATGCGTGCCGAAAGCCTGCGGGCTGCTTGTCGGCTTGTCGCTGAGGAAGTGAAAGCGGAACTCGGAGACGAATATAGAGGCCATGGTGTCGAATGGCAGCAGTGATACCAGGCCATTACTATATAGCACCTCGGGAACTTGCAAATCGAGGAGCTTTTCAATGCAATTAATCCATTCCTCGTCCATCTCCGACTGGGGGTCAACCCTGGGCCACTTCCTCTGCTTCAAGACTGTCTCGAGTTCCGCCGACATGGTACTCTTCATCTCATCCCAAAGGGAGTCTGTCACCTTTTCGACATAGTCAACGAGGTATAACCCTTCCTGACCAGCCAGGCCCCGCAGCTTGGTGGTAAGCTTCCTCAGCTTGATGTAAGGCTCGAGGGCAGCTTTGGGGCTTTGCGGGAGATGCGACCGTGCTTCGGACCGGGAGCTCTCGACATCTTGTAAGAGTGACAGGTAGTTCTGTGCCAACTCGACCGTCTGGAGCTTCTTCATGGGCGCCTGGAGGCGGGCAATGGCCTGGTTTGGGGCATCCGATGCAGCGGCGATCTGAACGCGGATATCGATGCTCTCTTGTAACTTTTGGAACTCTTTTATACGGGCGAGTAGCGATCCCTGGCGGTCATTGGCAGTGCAGCGAGCTTCTTCAAGCTCCCTCACGGCAGTGTCGAGCTGCGACTGCAATTGGTTGCGCTGGAGCTCGACATTAGCGAGGAGTGTATCAAGATTCTCTAGGTCCGTGGTGGACTGAAGCTTGTCGTCTAGGAAGTCCTCGACTCGGATGTCGAGCGACGTGCCCTGGGCCTTTGCAGCTGTTGTCGCCATTTCGTGATAGCGGATCTTGATCGTGTTCATGAGGCTCAATACGCAACGTTGCTAAAGATGATGACGTGGGGAGCTAGCCCCACAATACTCGGTAACTACATGTGGTGCATAAATGAATATGGATCTTCAGTCAACCCGTCAAGCAGCAAGCAATCTAAAGGTGCTTGAACATAATTTCTGGCAGAGTCGAGGCGAATAACGATCGATCTTCTAATGGACAGTTTGATCATGAAGTGGAAACCGCTTTGAGGGGATAGATGGCGGGATCGGGCATGGCTAATTTCAGGGGACTTTTCTGAGGTGGCTGGGGATTGCCACGAGGGCTGTCATGATGGCTGATACCGTTCCCGGAACAAAACAAAGTCCAAGCCATGACGGAAAGACGTTATGTGTATGTTTTATTGGGGAAAAGGATCGTATATTCTGATGATCTTCTCCCTCGTCTCAAGGTAGAGTCGTCATCAGTGGCACCTTGACAAGACGAATGGTCAATATTATACGGAGTACCATGATATCAGTATGTGATCTAGACCGGATATTAGACGGTACGGAGATTATCAAGCCTCGTTTACTCGGCGCGAACGGGCATCTGAAGATGCGGACAGCCGAGACAAGATATAGGCAAGCCCATGGAAATAAAGGCAGCAAATCAGGGTCATGCACGCACTTTGACACCGAGGATTCCGATGCATGAAGCGCTCCCCGTATTCAGAGAAGAGAGCAAGCCCAACCACGCTTGAAACGGCGCCAAATCGTCATGACAACCGCATAGAGCTGACGACCCTCGGGATTGGAAACTGGGTAAGCGACGGAGGAGGAGACGAGGGCTACGTAAGATCGTAGATGCTAGGGTGCTAGGGTCCAGGGATCAAGCCTCCAGGACAGGGACGAACGCCATTGATTGAAGGCCCATCGAGAGATGCAGGTCCGGCTTCTGGTCGGGGAGTACTAAGCAAGCCTGGCAAGCTAAGCAGGCTAAGCAAGCGAAGAAACCGCAGAGCCTTCCCAAAACAGGATAACCCCGGTCTTTTGCGGCGCCGGACTGCGGGTTGCCCGGCGCTCGCACGGTCCCCACTCCCCAAGCCTCCACCAGTAAAACGTCACTGTTGCCGGGCCAACGAACGAGTAAATACGTGGCTGGGAAGGTCCCCATCATCGAACATCCAAAAGTCAGAGGTTGGTAGACTAACCCCCAAGTCTTCCCCAGCCATCGAATATTCGCCCAATTCCTCGGTACCTTACTGACTCAAACTGGAACTGACTGACTGACTGACTGACCGATCCTCTCCTTTCCTCTCCTTTCTTTCCCACAGGGAAATCTCGGGAGAAAAAAGAACTCTTGCAAAGTTATCTATCTCTTAAGTGTGCGCCCTCGTTTGCAGAAAGTTGTGAACTGATCTTCAAGGCTCTTTCTTATCGTTTGCCGCCTCAAAGCAAAGAAATCATTCTTCAATATCTCACCATTGCAGGGCCCGACTTTCGCTCGTTGTTCTGAACCGTCGTCTCCGCCCTTCGCGCATTATAGCGTCGTCTGTCTCGGTAGACGTCGACTTCGACTTCGACTTCAACTCCTCCCCCTCCGTCTTCCATCGCTCACTTCGAGACGAACCAGAACCTCGCCGACAGAGACAGGAACTGACCTAGTGGTGAATATCGACGAGATCGAGGACCAAAAACGAAGGCACGCGACCAAGCGACAGACTGCCCAGCAGGAAGAGCAAGGAAACCAACTGAAAAAAAGGCCTCGTCTTGAACAGCGCCCGCCTTGGAGGCGAGCCTAGGTTGCTGAGTTGATACTCGTCTGACTCGCAAACAACAAGATCTTGTGGGAGGAACAGGATAAAATCACACAAGATGGGCTCTAGCGAGACGAGCACGAGCTCGTCCTCGAGACCGCCCAAGGTCCAGGTCGGCTGGTATCGTGAGTAATCCTGCAATCTTTGTGCCTCTCAAGCACACGGCTAACGTACAATCGCATCAGGCTTCATACCGTTCCTCGGCTACCACCATGTGTTGATGATTCTCATTGCCATCGCCATTATTCTACTATGTATGTCTTACCGAGGTTCCTGATTCACCATGATACTGACCATGATCAGCACTCTTACTTGCCGGCTGCTCATCATCATCGCCTCTTATCCCCGACATCTTCCTGCTATCAATTTACTACCAGTCTTATACCGCGGTGCCCGACACAGCCCAGGTGGATTACAACTACCACACAGCCATCGAGAACATTGCCGGTGACGCTCGACTTCAAGCACGCGTTGGTTACTTCGGTATCTGTATCAACCCGGACGGAGGTTCGTGGCTGTGCAGCAACAATGCTACTGCTCTCGCCAAGGAGGTCGACACCGACCAAGATCCTCTCAACCTCATTTGGCTGGCTGCTCAATTCAAGGACATGATTGTGTTTCCCTACCTCATGTGAGTTTTGTTGACCCCAGACATCTTTTGAGACTGATTTACTAACAAATTCTCAGCATTATCGCCATCATCTTTGCCTTCGTCTGCCTTCTGCTCCTTGCGACTTTCCCTGGCTGGCATGAGGAGACTGACTCCGAGGGTAGTGACCGCGAAGTCAAGCCTTTCCCATCCCGCCCTGTCTCGCAAATCGCACTGGCCTTGATCTTTATCTCTGCCATCTTCGTACTCGTTTCCGTACTATGGCAACATACGGCGTCAGTTGCTGCCTCGGTAATTGCCCAGGATTTTGGCAACGGCGCTGTCAAGAGTGGCGTAGGAACCAGCGCAATGGTATTGGGCTGGTTCTCGTTTGCACTGCTCATAGTCGTCACGATCGGTTTGCTCATTATGATCCTCAGTATTAGCCTGCTCAGCTCGATGGTATAGGATCAATCGAGCAATCAGGAGTCATCGCGCACTGTTGATAATTGAGTTATCGAAAGAGAGAGAAACGGGTGTACATACGTCGACAGCAGCTCTGGCACGACACGGGTAAGGTCAAAGAGGGATAAATGGGCCCACGGCATCAGCATCGGAGTTTCAGGCAAGGGTTTTGTTTTCGAAAATACTCAGCGATCGGTTGTAATTTGGTGTTTCAACCTCGAATGGGTGGCATATACACGGCGCCGCTCAACAACGCTTCATTCTACCCACGACACGTTCTCAATGACAACGGCTTCGAATCCTTCCTCCACGCCAAGCAGCAATGGCGGTCTTTGAAAACAAGGACCCTATGGAGTGGAATCAGACAGGCGTCTTGTCAGCAGGACATGGTCGATGGACAGAGGCAACGAAACGAGGCATGCACTCTTCTTCGCATATAGACTGCACCATACGGAAATGACCGATCTTTGGGATACAGGAGGCTGTGGTTGAACGCGTCACGAGACACTATCTTGAGGGACTACGACAAGGATGCGCTACGAAAGAAAGGGGCACGCGTTGTGACGTGCGAGAAAGTACGGGAAACGTTTATGGACATGTATTACCAAGACATTATGTCGCACGCGCGTGAAATTGAGATTTTTGGGACTGATTTCGACTTGTTGATTCGAATTGATTCTTGATCGAAGCTGGGATGTGTTTGAAATTGCGGAAATGGGACTGTTCAGAGATTCGAGGATGCAGTTTAGTTGCGAATTCGCTTGTTGAGATAGAGTAATGTTAATGGTTTGGCCGGTGGATTTGAATCAATGAAATAAAGTGTCTATATCCAAGCAAGTCAGTTGCAGTTTGCTACCTTGGTGAATATAATAAATGTGTACCGTCATTGAATTGTTCCCTATATACCTTTCGCAATGCTAGTTCCGCTCGTAATGCCACCTTGCTATCTATACTGCTGGCTATCTTGGATATCAGTTCACACATGCACACATATTTACTTTTCCATATCATATAGATCAAAAAGTCGCAACCTCCCTGCCCCGTTCACTCCACTAATAGACTTTGAAGTGTCACTTTGGGCCAACAGTCGAAGCAACTCTCGTCACAATTACTCAGGTTGAGCCAGAGGTCGAGGTTGGACCATCGGTTTTATTTGACGACACCGCTTCTCGCAAAGATAGTAACGACGACTATGAGCCCTCACTCGTAGTCGTGCCCTGCAAAGAGTGTTTAATCTCCATGGACTTTTGAGTGGGCTTCTCATATGTTTGTGAGGTTGATGATGCACTTGGCCCCTTTAACGTTGGACGACTCCTGGCGCTGGATCGCGCAGATTGTCGTCTCAGAGCCAACTTGGCATCAGTGTTGCTCTCTGCCGGAAGCTCTACAGGAATGGAAATCAGCTGTTTCGCGTGCTGCGCCTCGTGAGACTTTCGCCCCTCGTCATCTGGTAAAGTCAACTGGGTCGAGGAACCAGGAACCGGATTGTGATGCGGTGAGCTTTCCAGCTCAGCCACGGGCTGGTCCCAGGGTACATCCTTAAGCCAAAGGTCTGAAGCTGTGACGGCGGGAGAGATGGTTGAGACTGTCGTTGAGGTTGTATTGGTCCACGTATAATGACCCTCGACAGTGCCGGATGTTGTATTTGAGTGCCGCCTGATGGTTCGCGTGAATACTGGAAGTGATGCTGAAGAAGATGACTTGCTCTGTTGAAGTGTGCCGGGCAGGCTTAAACTTGAACAAGTGCACGGCGTTGGAAAACCAGATGGATCTGTAGATTCCCCGAGCAGGGACGCAAGTCCGGCCAGATCCTCCGAGTCAAGTGTTGCACTGCAAGATTGTGATCTCGACGGAGGAGACTTGATCATGTCTACGGGAACAACTTCGGGTGCGGCCGAGTCTGGGGATAGCTCGAATGGCCTCTCTTTCGATACCAGCGTGGATTGAGAACCCGATGATCTCTTGCACGGTGCAAGTTCTTCGATCTCAGGGTCTGCGTCCGAGATGATGATAGGTGGTAGATTAATGTCAATGGCTGGGAGCGCGATTTGGGGAGCTGGAGGCTGCTTGCTCGTCGGGACTTTGTCGACTTGGATTGTTAGAGGAGTCCATGTGATTCACAAAGTTTATCGTAACATCATCTGGCTCACCTGTCAAGTCGCCTAGGATATCTCCTAGAAGCGCGACATTATCAAACACGGCCACTTCCTTCTGGATGCTGCGACGCTGTTCAGCCTTTTGAACATTAGGCACTGGTGCCAGCAGCGCAATCTGCCTCAGAAAGTTCAACTCGGCGAGTACTGCAGCGTGATGTCGACTGACAACAGGCTCTTGGCTTCTAAACTCGTTGGAGTCGATCAATAACCACGCCATGCGGTTGGATAGCGGCGTCTTCCCATGATGGGCCTCTGGCCGACATCTCTCGACCATCTCACAGACCTCTGTCAATCCGGCCTGGGCAGCCTCGATGATGGTGTCTACACGCTCCAAGACCTTGGGTCGACGTTGAATTAGAGGGAGACACTCATGGCGAAGCTCGATGAGATGCTGAAGGTCGTGATGACAAGTTCGGACGAGATCGAGGCTACGGCGCACTTGGTTGGGCACTTGATCATGGTCGAGAGCCAAGGTCAGGAAATAGTATGTTGCGCGGAGGGCGTTGAGTGGGCTCGGCATCGTGACTACGGGGTCTCGACAGCTCAGAGCAGCCCGCTAAGCGGGAGTAAACCCATCTGCTCTTTTGATGTACGACTGAGGATGGCTGAAGGTGAGATGAGTGCTTTCGATACTGATGTGAAGGGTGATACGCTATCCACAGAGGCTGATGTAGGTGGACAGGTGAGGCCCGGTTCACGCTCAGGAATGGATACATACTACATACGGTATGGAACCGTACCTTGGCCTTTAATGGCTGAGTGGGCGAGAGTCGAATACCTTATCTGAAATCAGGCTCGGGTATCGGGACAGTTCCGTCTGCATGCTCAGCCAACACGCATATAGAACATGTGCAGTCAGCATTTAGCGTAGTTTTCTCGAATACGAGCTGCGAGAAGAACGGGTTGTGTTTACTACGTACTTTCCAGTTGTCCTGGTTGATCTTGATAGGTCCTGGTATTGGAGATGGATGCATCTTTGCATACGCACGGGCGAAGACCAAAGTCAATGAACAGCTCTAAAGCCCTCGACAATTGTAGGTCCTATCCACTGTCAATGACCCTGCAAATATTCCGGCGTTTTTGCTTTCTCCAAGAACGAGAATGTTCTGTCTTCAACTGAGGCCATCGCCAACATCCCAAATTACAATTACCCGAATAGGAAGGGCTTTGTTAACACTAGCATAAATCAACAACTCCTCTCTTCAAAGAGAGATGCGCCCTTTACAAGGGCACAGTGACCGCTGCCACTATCTCTCTCGGCGTACTGTATCTACTCCCATCATCAAGACCGAGTTTTTCCACCCCAGGACAGACGACGATCCTCCGACTGTTCCCACTACCGTCGCTGAAAACAAACCTCCAGTCACTTGGCTGTGAAAGCAGAACGTAGCCGAGCCTCGTGCACTCGAGAATGACCTCGTGCAGATGGAGGCTTTGCTCCTGGCGCCCGATGGGATCCTGGGTAACGAAAATGTGTAGGAACTTGTTGAGCTCGTTGGCCAGAGAGGCTGCTTGTGGAGAAGCCCCCGCATGTGATACAGGCAGTGGAGTCCCCTGGCCTGGGCTTGGGTGAAGAAGCAGGGCTGTTAGGCTGCGCCATTTCGATAGGACGAGGGGATTTGCTGGGGGCGGAATCACATCAGCTGTTGTGTCCATCGTCAGACTGTGGCAGAAGTGTCGTCTTACCAGAAGGATCGTCTTTCTCGCTTGAAGACATGGTTTGCAGACATGCTACCATTACCCGAGGTAACATAGAGAAACTGCTGTTGGATCTGAAGTCGAGGCTTTGCAGAATAATGTGGGAGAGGACGTGTCGTAGCCCAACTCGACGTGTCTTGGGGTCGAGACATAGAGCTACGACAGCCTCTACATCAAGTTTCGACAACGCTGACGAATAACCAGCGCTGATCAGGTCTTGGGCCAGTACTGTGAGATCAAGTTGGACTGGCGAGCGATGGTAGTGGTTCTCAACGTGCTGGTAGATGAGCTCTGAGACGGCATGTAACTCTCGTTCAATGTCTTTGTCGGGCGTCACATTTAAAAGGAACTGGTCGAGGTCTCGGTCTCTCTCAGATGCTGTCAAACCGCTCTTCGGTTCGGCGCTTGCTTTGCCTGTCTGATCGAGAGTTGTCCGGGTGTCCTTTGCTGAGCGGCGTCGTCCAAGACAGAACAGAGCTGCGAGAAGACCCAAGACAAGGCCAGCGACGACGCAGCCGAGAGCAACGCCCGCCACAGCACCGCCAGAGAGTCTTGAACTTGAATTTGATACTGCGGACAAAGTTGCTGATGCGACGCCTGTTTTGGATCCCGCCGTTGAAGCACTTGTTCTCGGCGCACCAAGGTCTGGTAGGGACAGCGCGGCTATATCTGAATTGATCGAGGTTAGAATATCTCGCGATTGGCTTGCGGCTGGCTTCGTTCCTGACTCACCAGCATCTTCCGCTTTTCCTGGATCGATGAGAACAGTCATCCAAGTAGGCTCCACAACTGTCGACGGTATAGGTTCCCCATCAGAGCCGTAAACCGTCACGGTTTGTCCAGCAGATAGCTGCAACTCCTTCTCCATCAAGCCAGTTTCAGACGGCATGGTGGTTGTGCTGATAATTTAATGAATCAAGTAGAGCAGCTTGAGCGTCAAGCTGTACTGTCAATGGGTAAGCATATCGAGAGCTGATGATAGAATGAGTGAAAACTAGAAAAGAAAGATTAGAGGAACTCCACCTGCCGGTAATCCATTCCGTCTTAATATGCTGTGCTCTCTTTGTAACTTGAACTCGGCTCCGCCCCTAAACACCCGTATCCATCGAGACCGCCACGGCTGAACATCCCCTTGTCAAGCCACTCATCTTTGCAGAGGAGCATAAGATCCGAGTTTCAAGACAAGGCTGAAGCTAGCAGCTAACAACCGGGAATAGAATAGATGTGCAGCTTGCAGCACCATGCAGTTTGGACCCCGCCATCGGATGTCCTGACCAACAAAAGTGCCAGTCCACAACATACAGCCCTCTACTGCAGCCTCGTTAGATCTCTTGTCGTGAGGGAACTCGGCTGACTGTCTTTCATCCAACGCAAGGATATATCGAGAAATATCCTGCCGGTCGACAATGGAGGAACAGCCAGACTTGACCGTCTCCGTAGACTTGGGCACTACCTTTACAGGTAATCACTCCAAGTCATCATCTTCGGTCAAACCAGTTCAACTGACTCTACCAGGTGTGGCCTGGATGCGCCGCGGAGCTCCCATCCAAGTCGTAAACGACTGGCCCGGCAGCGACGATAGGGGCGACCGAAAAGTCCCTACTACCATCATATACAACGCCGACGGCAGCGTCTCATCATGGGGCTTCATGTGCGCAGACGACAACGACGATGCCGAGGCAAAGACTCGTCGCGACTTCTTCAAAATCTTCCTCGACCCGGACACGCTCGCCGCTGCTCAGAAGCAGGGCCTCTCCAACGCGCCGCGAAGCACTGCTGAAGCCCGCCTCTTTGTAACGGACTATCTGAGCAAAGTATACGCACATATAAAGGACAGCATAGAGATGCGGATGGGTATACAGCACGTCGGCGGCTGGAAGACAATGGCCGTCGCCTTCTTGTTCGGTGCTCCAACGACATGGACGAGCATGGCCATTATCAACCTCTTCAAGGGCGCGATCCACGACGCCGGGTTCGGAGTCGAAGGTCCCAGACACTCGGCATTGGTCGACCTCACGGAG
>JAJODA010000334.1:0-31827 GCA_021730345.1 Fusarium cicatricum
GTATTGAACTCGCTGTAATATACTACCACTGCCCCAACCTGTCAGTCCTGAGAGTCTCCGGTTTCAAGCGTCCGGTTACGGTCTGCAAGCTCCCAAGCCCAAGCCTCGCTGTACCATCTTACTCCAGCTTGGACCCGGGGCAACACAAGCAGATTCAGGGATCCCCCCTTCTCCCCTGCTCCCCCTTCTTCTCCCCCTATTGGCCTCAACTCACTAGCCAGGCCGACAGATGCCCCTTTTTTACCCAATCACGGAGGGCAATTGCATCAAGCTGGGGGCCAAGAGGTGTACGGAACCCACTCTTTTTTCTGGCGCTGAGATTTGCCAATTGTTTCTCATCCTCTGGCTTCTTCCAACTTTTTTTTCCCTCGCCGACTTTCTCCCCCCTTGCGCTTCTGACGGGACTGTCTGTCCTCTGGCCTTCCCCACGCCCATCTATCACAGATGTCCCCCCCAGCCTTCCATTGCTAGCCGAAAAGCCCTCCATTGATCGCTAGGTATGTCAAGCTTGAGGCATCAACAACACGTCAGTACAAAGTAGTATAATGAGTCAAAGAAATGCTCCAAGGTCAATTGACTCGAGAGATCCAACTGTGAAACTCCTTTTCATGACGACCCTGAGTTTAATGACTCTCAATTCCTGTCCTTTGTCCCGTTTTGCTATCCCGAACACCCGAGCCGAAAAGTCCGAACCCCAGAGCCAGGCCCAGTAAAGCAACATGATCCCGAAACTCCACAGCCATTAAACACCAAATCAAAGTCTATTCCATGACATTGCCACAACCTAGTTCCAACCGTTACATACGTAGTACCTACTCTCGTCCACAACCACTTCAATACTCAATGCGATATGCCATGTGCGAAATGAGAAGTTGACTGCTTAACCACCGCCAAATTTTATTGTTCCAAATGTTATACTCCTGCAGAGCAGAAAAGATCAAGATAGACATCATAATCAGTGAGTGCCCCACAGTAATTAACAGAGCACCTCGGAGGCCCATCCCCTTTCCGTCGAATTAAAAGAACCACCAAGACATCGAGCCTCTACCAGCTCACCTCTTCTATACCCGAGCTCCGCTTCCACCTCTTCCTCGTCATCAGGACTTCTGAGAAATTGTCGACTCGAGCGCAAGAACCTGCAGACCGACCGTGTTAGTTGATGTAATCGAGCATAGCTTGTCGGGTCTCTCTTACCAGTGCAGTTCGGCACGGAACGTACACATGCGTCCAGTTCTTCCTGTTGTTCCATTCCATGGGGGTCGTAAAGAATCGAGTACCCTCGTCGATGCGGTTGAAACCGCCAACCTCCTTACTATCGGTGTTGAGCACCACCCGATAAGTTCCCGCAACATCGATGCCAATCCGATAGTCGCTGAAGCTGTTGGTGGGGTGGAAGTTGAAGACGAATACCAACCCGGCTCGCTCAAACACAATCACCTTGTCGCCCTCGTGCTTCAGTGAGATGTACGCTTGCGGTGCGCTAAGCCATCCGTACTTGGCCTCACACTTGTTCATCGAAGCATCAAAGTTGTTTAGGAAGTGGTATCGCAGCAGAGGGTCCTCTGTCAGGTTGAGTTGACGCCGAGCATACCAGAACGAGTTGTTGTTGCCCTCTCGGGGGAAATCAAGCCACTCGGGATGTCCAAACTCGTTACCAACAAAGTTGAGGTACCCTTCTCCTCCAAGAGCGTGCGTCACAAGACGGATCATCTTGTGGAGCGCCATACCTCGATCAATGACCGCAGTGAGGGGCGAGAGTGTCGACATGTTAGTATACATCTCGGCATCACACAGATGCATCATAAGAGTCTTGTCGCCGACGAGTCTATATCAGGTTAGCCAACTCCGACAACAGGGGCTTTGCTCAACTTACGCTTGGTCGTGGCTCTCGGCATAGGCAATCGTCTTCTCGCCGTGTCGTCTGTTCGTCAGTGTGTGACAGACGTTGCCAATGTCCCACTCGTCGTCCTTGACCTCCTTCAGGATCTTGATCCACATATCAGGAATAGCCATGGCGAGGCGGTAGTCAAAGCCCACGCCTCCGAGCGATAGTGGCAGGCACAGCGCGGGCATGCCCGAAACATCTTCGGCAATGGTGATGCAGTCCGGATACAGCAAGTGCAGCATCTCGTTCGCCAGCATGAGGTAGACGACTGCCTCCTCATCAACGTCCGCGCCAAAGTACTCGTGGTAACCTCCAGAGAAGCCCCTATTCAGGTCAGCATATATCACGGAGCTATTATGGTATGGAGACAACTCACGTTCCCATGCCGTGGTGGAGGTACAGCATGCTGGTGACTCCATCGAAGCGGAACCCATCAAACTGGTACTCGTCCATCCAGAAGCGCAGATTGCTCAGTAAGAACCTCGTGACCTCGTGATGGCCGTAGTTGAATATTCGGCTGTCCCACTGATCGTGCTTGCCCCTGCTACCGCCATGGAAGTACTGGTGGTCAGTGCCGTCAAACTCGTTGATGCCGTCAAGCACATTCTTGGAAGCGTGGCTGTGCACAACGTCAAGCAAGACAACGATTCCCATGCCGTGGGCAGTGTCGATGAGTTCCTTCAGTTCCTCCGGAGTTCCGTATCGACTGCTGGCCGCGAAAAAGTTGTTGATCTGATAGCCAAAGCTGGCGTAGTACGCATGCTCCATAACAGCCATGAGCTGTATCACGTTGTAACCAAGGTCCCTGATCCGAGGCAACATGTTCTTGATGAACTCCTTGTAAGTAGCAACCCGTTGGTCGGGGCTGGAGATTCCAACATGTGCCTCGTACACGCGAATGCTGGCGGGCTTCTTGGGTCGGGAGTTCTTGAACTTGTAAGTTTCTGAGGCCGGTGGGTTCCAGAAACGGGCGTCGTATGCAGGTGAAACGGACAGATCCTGTGTCACATACTTGATCCATGCTGGCAGTCGATCAACATGTTCGCCAGAAGGCAAGTTAAGGGCGATCTAAAGTAAATTGTTAAAGTGATCCTATGTCAGGTGCTTGCAGAAAATAACATACCTTAAGCTTGGAGTTATGGGGAATGGCAGGTTCACCATTCTTGGCCGGGATGGTGATCTCGAAGACTCCGTAAGGTCCCTTCTGCATGGGATGCGCGCTGCGATCCCAGTTGTCTAACATTCGTGTAAGAATACACATGGCGAAGGTGAAAGTGAACACAACTTACTAAAGTCTCCAATGAGGAAGGCATCGGTCGCATTGGGTGCCCATTCGCGGTAGACAATGTTGTTGTTGGCATCGATGTTGAACCCGAATTTCTCGAAACCCTGTGAAATAGTGCATCAGTGAGAGGCTCACCATGGGCATGGATGGAGCTTCAAGGCATACCCTGCTGAACTTTTCGAGGCCACCTTCGTTATCGTTGATGGTCTTGATCCAATCTTGAGCTTTGGAGAACCGCCTCTTGAGGGAGTCGCTGAACGGGGACAGCCAGGGGTCGAGCTTTACCACACCTAGAAAGTCCTGGTCAACTGTGCCCCTTGACCATCAGATCATCACATGTCAGAGCCTGCTACTAACCTGTACCATCGTTGGGAGCATCTCCCGCAGCACCACTGGGGCGATTGGGGTCCAAGGAATTGGACGAGTTCTCAATTGCAGCCATTGCGAATGTCGATGAAATATACGACGCGTGTGGAGGAGGGAAGTTGAGGTAGACGCGGACGTGGTGGGCGGGGTAGAAGTGGTGTTGTGAGCTTCAGACAATTGTTGAGCTCCAAAGTGAGACACAGTTGACGTGTCGCAATCCAGACTCAAGAAAGAAGAAGCGAGAAGCTGAAACTAGAAACAGAGCAACTGGAGATCTAGAATGAAGCCTTTGGTTGCTTAAAGGTTGAGATGAGAATTCTCAGATTGTGGCGAGGAGAAATTAATGGCGATATCTCAGACCTTGTCACTTCTACGTCGTATCTAGCTCCCTGACGTCCTAACCTGCACCTCTACCTCAGGCAGCTTTATCGATAAGTTGGGATGACGTCGAGGAAGGTGGGTTCTCTTGGATTTAGGTTTCCCAACGGTTAGGGTACGTATCTCATACGCTGGATCGGGCATGAGTGGAAGGCGCCTGTAACTTGAGGTGTGCACCGACAACGCTTGATTTGTGGTTGAGGAAGAGCCCGAGAGCGGGGGAAGATTCTCATGCCATCTTGCCACTCATGAGGATGATGCTCTCTCAAGATCATCGTGCATGCCTGGGACGACCTGGATGGAGCAATAGTGCAGCTTTAAGCGGGCACCCTAGCCCTTTATCAGATCCCCCCAGTCGGCTTCTTTTAGTGGGACGAACTGCAACTCGGAGCTTTTAGTGGCTGGGACAAGAGCGGCAGCTCTCACACCGATAGCGGAAGCCGTTCGCGGCTGACTGGATGCTTGTCACGGTTTCGGAGCCTGAGCCTCACGTAATCCAATCACTTGTCTCCTCCAAAATCAAAACTGGACGATCATCGTCGACAAAGGCAATGACTGATAGCTTTTGAAGCATCACAATTGCCTCCTGTGGTAGTCTTGGTGATGCGGTAAGCTTTGTTCGGCTGGCCACCGCTCGACCGTAACAAGCCGGACCCCCGCACTCCGTCATCGTCGGCCCAGACACACGATCAACTCGGTCGACTATCGCCTGACTCTCCGATTTGAACCATTCTTATTATGTGACCTGCACATATACGACAATGGCGCCCTTTGTCAGGGCTCTTTCTTCGACCCGCCGTGGTCTCCGGCCCGTCTCGATTCCTCTTCTCCGACCGCTGCCCGTACCAGTGTCCCGACCGTCATCCTGCGATCCTTCTCTACGACACCGACATCTATCTATATCACGTCCTCTCGCGGCATCGAGACGCAATGCCGACTTCAACTCTGGGTTCACCGGCGTTTATGATCCATCAATCGATTCGGGCCGTGGGCCCATGTTCAACAAGTCCAGCTTCGGCGTGCCTCAATTCTATCCACGCGACCTCAAGAAACGAGTAGACGACTACGTGGTTGGTCAAGACCGAGCAAAGAAGACCATCTGCTCTACTATATTCAACCACTATCAAAACCTGCGACGTCGACACCAACATGAGCACGAAGACCGAAACAGGCGTGACAAGGTGATGCGCCAGAGGTTTGCCCGGGACAGGGAGCTACATCAGAAACGCCGTGAGATGCACCCTGTTGAAGGTCAGCGTGTGCCTGGTGGTGTCCCTGAGCTCTACGCCGCTGATGCTTTACAAGACGAGTTCCCAGGCCACAACGACTCGGTCCGTGGGCTTCATGATAATCACGAATATGATGAAGACCCCATCGAGCACCTCTATGCTGCCGAGGATCCCACAGTCCCCGACCACGTCAAGATTGACAAGAGCAACCTCCTCTTGATTGGGCCGACCGGTGTTGGCAAGACTTATATCTTAGAGTAGGCTACATGATCCCACCCATACACTGTGGTACAAGTACTGACTAGCTCCAGAACCCTCAGTAAAAAGATCAACGTGCCATTCTCCATCTGCGACTGCAACTCTTTTACGCAGGCTGGATACATCGGACAAGACGTTGAGACCTGCATCGAACGACTCCTCATCGAGGCCAATTATGACATCAAGGCTACAGAACACGGCATCGTTGTTCTGGACGAGTTTGACAAGATAGCAAGACGGGAGACTACAACTGGGCGAGATGTCGGTGGCGAAGGTGTTCAGCAGGCGCTGCTGAAGCTCGTCGAGGGATCAAAGGTCACGATAAATGTCAAGGACAACCGCTCGTCCCGATCGACACCGCCCATCACAACAAACTATAGCTCCTCCGGGCCATCTTCCTCGTCTCCCCAGGCTACCCCGCCAGGCGGCAAGGTCGACCAGTATACCATTGACACCACCAACATCCTCTTTGTATTCTGTGGTGCATTCGTTGGTCTGGACAAGGCCGTCCTTAGGAGGGTCGCTAGGCCATCCATGGGCTTTGGCGGCGAGCTCCGTGGTCGCTCAACCATGTCCGGCAGCAAACAGACTCTTCCACCGGAAACATACACACATCTCCCTCACCATAACCCTCAGTCAGCGTCCTCCTTCACCCCGCTGGACTTGACTACACCGGCCGACCTGCAAAGCTTTGGCTTTATCCCCGAGCTGATTGGACGGCTGCACAATGTGTGCGCGCTCAGTCCTCTGTCCAAAGACGACCTCTTGCGTATCTTGACTGAGCCAAGGAATAGCCTTGTTGCTCAATACACGGCGCTCTTCGAGACCTACCCATCCCGCTTGTACTTTACGGAGAAGTCGCTGTATGCAATTGCGGAGCGGGCTGCTGCTTCGGAGACTGGCGCTCGAGGACTCAAGATGGAGATGGAGCGGGTCTTGGCAGAGCCAATGTTTGACGCCCCGATGCCCTTTGTGCTCATCACCGAGGCATGCGTCAAGGGAACGGAGAAGGCGGCATACTGGGGTAAGGACGGTAGATTTGAACTGGACAGGAGGATGGAAGAGGAGGAGATGAACCCAGACAAGTCTGAGCTAACCAGTACCTTTGAGAGGTATCGGGAGGCCGGACAAAGCGGTGGATGAGGGTTTCATTGGACACACGCATCAGCCATGAGGAGTATTGGAGCAACTATAGGACTGTTTAGATGGGCAAATCTCTGGGCGACTGGGCAGGCAACGTTTGGGTGAAATTTCCACAGAATTGGCAGGCAAATCAACAGATTAAACAAAAGATTCGACTCGGGTCCGTTGTTGTAGTACAGTATTTACACCAAGAGGACTTGATATCATCTCTGGAGTGACCTCGATACACCCAGTCATGCCCACACCTCCAGGACATTTTACACACACTCATGGGTCTCCATGGAGTCACCTCAACATCTAGCACAAAAGAAAAGACGGTGTGTATTGAACTTAGTTGCCCTTGGGAGGAGACTGGACCATACCCTTGCCGCTGTAGCCAGGAGAGGTGATACCAGTGAAGGGATCGGATTTTTGGTTCTGAGAGGAGACATGTCAGTCGAGAGGTTCCAGAGAGGGCAGCTTATAGAGGAGAGGTCGGTACGCACCTTGAGGAACTCGTTGGTCTCCTCCTGGTACTCCTGGGACATGGTGTAAGGAACGGGCTTGGCGACGAGGCGGACGAGGCCAAAGAGCGCGACGCTGGCACCGATACCGACGGCAACACCCCAGGCGATGCGGGCATTGGTACCGGGGGGGTCAACGGCGCGGGGGCCGTGAGGGCCAAAGGCGATCCAGTAGGCTATTGAGACAATTTGAGTTAGTTTTATGGACGTGATGCAGCAAGACGCAGGGTATAGGGCGTTTTGGAACGGGTAAGCCATTGCTCTGGAGGAACCACCCCATCTACCAATCAGAGAGACGAATTGACGAGATTGGGTCTACATGATGCAATTGAGGCTCATGGAGGCTCCCGATGCAAGGCTGAAATGTGAAACAGACGGGACTGTAGAGGGAATTGAGGATTGGGAAGGCTGATGTGCTGTGAATTGTGCTGGTTGATGGTTGATGGCTGATGTTGTGGTTGATGTTGTGGTTGTGACCAAGGAATCTCGGCTACGTGGGAGGTATTTTCGGATTGGTGGAGCGGCATCAGAAGCAAGACCAAGAGGTTTACGCACCAGCTTTCTTCTCCTGGAGAGTCAGCTCGGTCCAGCTGGAGCGCATGCGGTCACGCAGGGCCATCCAGAGCTCGGCCTGCTCCTGGAGAGGCATGCCCTCCCATCGCTTCTCGATGTTGGCGAGGGTCGGGTTGGAGATGGCGTGAGTCGAGGCAGCTCGGGAGGCCAGGGCGGGCGAGCTGCGCACCAGGCTCTTGCGCAGCAGGTTGGAGGCCGGGGTGCGCAGCATGGTGGGCGATTATTATTATATCGAAAAAAGGGGCGTGAGGGAGAGGACGAGGGCCGATGAGGAGCTCAATTGACGTCGTGGAGCGGGTCGTGGGGGATGGGAGGTAGGTTTCGAGAGGTTCGCAGAGGAGGACGAGTTTATTTGCTGGGCGAGTCAGAGCCGGAGCAAATTCGTCGACCAAGTCGACGTCGTATGATCCGGTAGATGCTCGGTTAGACGGATGCCTAACTCAATTGGTTCATATCGCTGACGTAAGCTCTCCCGGTGACCATTGTGATTCAAAGCAAGCCTTATTGGCTGAAGCTTCTGTCATATTTACTGCAGCTTACCTACATTGTTTTCGTTATCAATATTTCATGGTACGACTCGATACATGACTTCAGGCTCTTTTTACAACAGATCTGTTCATTCTTTTCTCTTTCCAGTCCATTCATCCTCGTGATTCAAATTGGAGATTGGTCTATTCTTTTGAACTCCATGTGCAACCTTGGACCCATATGCCGTGCCATTAATATCCTAACTCACTCACATCCTTGCATCAACTATCGCATACCCTGCCTCGACCAAGCTTCCCTACTCATTCTTTTCACTCAAAACATTACATCAAACAGATTCCTTTGTCGGATCCTCTCACCGTACTTGATAAAGATCACTGGGACTGGCATCATCGCCACAGCAATAAACGCGAGCAGTGACGTCCCCCAGCCAAGGCCCAGGGATTCATACAGCTTCCGACCTGCCAAGGGCAACAGTGCTCCTACGAGCGACCGGAAAACCGTGCTGGCAGCTATGGCCGATGCAGCACATTCGACATAAGCATCAACGAGTTACACTGAAATGCACATCTTATACCTTCATCTCAAAGAGACTCACCAATCGGTCCAATAACAGGTCCAAGCAGAGGTCCCAATACCCACGAAGACATGGCAGCTCCACGCTTCTCCTTGGAGATGGTGTCGGCTAGTGTTCCAGCTCCAAGCGTAAGCGGACAGCAACCAGCAAGACCCGCGAGAAGTCGAAAGACAATGAGGGCTGCCAGGTTAGGGGCTTTGGCGCAGGCCATGTTGAAGACGACGAATAAGACATTGCAGATATTGTAGAGTGGAAGTCGGCCATACATCTCGGACAGGGGAGCAACAACCAGAGGACCGAAGCAGTATCCAAGAAGGTAGACGGAAACGATGAAAGAAGCAAGTTGCTTGTTTGTCGAGTTGAACTCGGTCATGACCTGCTCGATACTGGGCGCAAAGATAGATGATGCGAGCGGCCTAGGAGACGTCAGCAAAGTCTAGTCCTACTAGTATAGGATTGAAAGTTGACACGGTACTTACGTGACAAACGTGATGGACGAAACTAGAACGACCGTTATGGTCTTTTTCTTTCTGGACCAGTTCTGAGGATTGGCTGGGTCATCTGGACCATCCCAGCCGACAATATTAGGGTCGCGAGGTTCAGATTCTTCGAGGTCAATCGAGGTCGACCCTTCTTCGAGATCTTTTTCATGTTTCTCTTCGTCTTTGAGCAAAGGCGCCGGGGTGGCTGCGACGGCCAACTGGTCGTCAATGCTGACAGTCTTCATGTTGTAGAGTGTTGGTCGATACTTTCAGAGTTGTGTTTCTCGATAGTATTGAATCAATTGTAACTGTATTCACGTTCAGTGACAACGCTGAGTTCTGTAAGAAGAAGTCTAGCTACAGGAGAACTCGAGGGGCGGGAGTAGGCTTTATTATATGTAGCCCCTTCCAAGGTAGAAGCTCCCAATATCCTTGTGACTCACCATCGGTCAATTGCTTTGTTATGTCCGTTAGTATTACTGTCTTAGATTGAATCCCAAGTAAGGCTGAGGCCGGGGTTCGGAGCAGGTAAGGAGGACAAGACCCCTCGTCACTCGACAAGTAACATCTGGTGATTGGCCCACAATACTCATTCAGGGCCAATACCAGCATTGAAAAGGACATAACTATGCGGCGATAATAAAAGAGCGACGGGTTTAGGCTGTTTTGTCTGCATGTCGATATCCCGAATCCGGACCAAGGGCCGCGGAAACTCCGCGGAAAGTGCGTGGAGCTTCCATCCTCCGTCCGTTCTTTAACACTTGCCATCTCCTCGCAACCCAACGAATCTACTACGCAGGGCAGCCAAACACGTCAAAGCCAAGGCCACTGTAGTCGCTAGAAGACATGGGCCGTCAGCCTCGCCAGCGGCCGGTATCATGTCACTTTTGCCGAGTGCGGAAGCTGCGATGCAGCCGTGACTTCCCCTGCACGAATTGCCTCGGGCGCGGGCTCCAGTGCCAAACCCAGGACCCACCCCGCGCCGTGACTCCGGCGCAGAGGCCGGCTTCCAAGCGCGAGACGACGGGCGGCGGCTCAACGTCCACGGAGCGGGAATCTGATATTCTGAGCCGGCTCGAGAGGTTAGAGTCACTTCTTGCAGCGCAGAACAAGCAGACCGAAACTGAGGCCCATACCTCATCTTCAGTGTCACAATCGAGTCTGGAGAGAAACGATGCATCACCCCAGCCGCAACAGGACACCCAGCAAGCGTTACCTCTCAATGTGCAGAATTTGATGGCAGATGCTCTTTGGCTTGAGAGGACATGTCTTGGCCCTAGACCAGCCGTCAGTTTGAATAAACCCCTCATGTGGATATATGCTAACTCGATGAACAGGAGTCTGTCTTGGTAGACAACATTGTCTTTCGCACTTGTCCCATACGCATGATCGCTCAGTCATCATGCTATGTCTTCCAGAATCCAAGCTTTCCGTCTGCTTCTCTTTCCTTGGAACCGACAAGATGCATCTGGTTGCCAACCCGGGAAGAAACCAGGATCCTAATTGACAGGTACACCTCAGTCATCACGTTCATGCATCACATCGTCCATATTCCATCTCTCCGTAACCTCGTGGAGGAGGTCTACGACACTATAGAACAGGGTACCCAGGTCCCGCTTTGTTCTGTGTTTCTCATACTCTCCATCTGTGCCAACGTCACCTTTGGTTGGACCTCGACAGACAACGACACGGCCAAGCTATTCTCGAACTTTTCAGATGCAAACGCCCAGTCTCTGGGCTGGATCAAGGCGGCCATGGATATTTTCGATATGGCTCAGAGGAGTGCACAGATTGCATTGGAGAGCGTCCAGGGACTCGTTATCTTGGCCTTTGTCCTTTTTAATGTCGAAAGCATCTCAATACGAGCGCGGAACTGTTTGTTCCAGGCCATTTCCATGTGCCGTGAGTTGGGCATGCATCGCCTTGATCATCCTCATAATCCACATAACTCCACCTCGGGGCAAGTAAGTCGCTTTACGGGGGTCAAGGCCGAGGTTGCCCGAAGAGTCTGGTGGTATCTTGTTGGGATGGACACGTAAGAGCCCTTGATTCCTTCAACGCGGCACAATGCTGACATTGAAGCAGTTTGCTGGCTCGTTTTCCTGGACCGCACGAAGGCACTTATTTGATCAACCCAAGCCACATAGCCGTGAGAAAGCCCCTCAACGCCAACGACGAAGACCTCGTTGATGGGGAGGAAATGGTGGGGAGACCGTTGACGGAGCCGACGAGCATGTCCTATGGCCTACAAAGGGTTCGACTGGCTGAACTGACTCGCAAGTTCACTGACCGGATGCCGCTTACTTCTAGCTCCGAAGCTATCACATACGATGTCATCTTGGAGCTTGATGCTACCTTTGACCGATTCATCAAGGAAATCCCCCCTTTTCTGACTATGGGTGCCGACGAACTTGAGAGCATTCCTCCTGCAGACCCGCGGCGGTCATTGGGGATTGCCGTACAACGTCATATTATGAAAATATTTGTCCACGGCCAGCGTTGCAAGCTTCATCTCCCGTATCTAGCCCGCGGCGCCGTTGAGCCTACATACGCACATTCTCGTCATGTATGTTTAGAAGCAGCTCGGATCATCATACATGCTGAAAACACCCTCGACAAGGAGAATACAGCTTTTGCAGCGATCCGACTGAGGCTGGCGCTGGTACTGCACAGCATCTTCTTGGCTACCATTGTGCTTCTGCTCGACTTCTGCCTCGGGGGAAGCGCACAGGAAAAGGAGGTGAGGCGGCAAGACTTGACCGAGGCGTGGACGATACTTGAAAATGCGCGAGAATTCTCGAAGCCGACGGCGCGAATACAGGATATCCTGAGACAGGTTATGAAGAAGCACGAGGTGTCGTTGCATCCGGATAAGGAGATCAAGCAACGCCCCGTGGGACCAGCTGGAAAGGATAATGGTCTTCCGCTTACACCCAGTTCGGCGACAGCGTTCTCAACAGGTGCAACGCCTGATGACAATGGACTCACTGGACAGGCTCTAGAGGAGCTGGGACTGACAATGGACCTGGATGGTATGGACTGGGATAGTCTGCTTTGGGGTTTGGATGCCCCCTTGGTCTAGGGCTGAAGTGTAGGGTAATCGGTGGCATACCACTGTGAAGTGATGAAATCATGATAATAGAACTACCTTAGGTACTGTGCAATTGAATATCACTGCTTGTGCCGGTTATTACTACGTGATCGAGAGTTTTCTGTACGTGGGGTCCAAGGTATGCAAAAGCTCTTTGTGCTACCTGAATGCCCATGAACGATGGTTTCTGAGACATATCAAGTACAGCGAAAACAGGACTTCAGTCCTCCAGGTCACACACTCCACTGCGAGCGCATTGGAAATGAAAGTCGTTTGTCATCATAAAACAAGTCTAATTCTACATGGAAGTTTTGTAACAGGTCTTCCGTCGTGACAGTAACATCGCTGTTTCTACTCTGACACTGGTGCAGGGTTGTTCGACTGCTCTGGCTTTGTTGCGCTGCTTGCACGGTTAGCCCTTAAACCTGACCATGGCAAGACATCTCAAGAACAGGGAGCTTTACCTTTGTGGAAGATCAACCGGCTTAAATGCATCGGGTGCAAAGACTGGCTGAAAAGTGTAATATCCTGCATCCGCGAGCGTGAGCGTCTGGTTGATGATGGGGAGCCGTGAGTAGGAGAGTCGAAACTAACCACCAATGACGCCGCAGAAGATGGTCATGGCCAAGGGCAAGGCCCTCTCGAATACATGCAACGCCATCAAGCCTATCCGAGAAGGTGATTGTATCAATTGGTTACTTAAAAGGAGCGCTCCTCAAGCAAATCTCTATGACAATGACAAGCCGGACTTGAACTCGGGAGAATATAAGGATAACTGGGGGGCGAATGAAAATAGCGGAACTATCCCGGCTTTGAGGTTCCCCCCGGAAGCTCGGACCCACAGTGGCGCGCCTCCATCACCGAACGCGTCTCCCGGATTCCTCGACCGCGTTCCCCGCCACGTCCAGCGAGAAATCAATTAACGGAACCTGGAACCGCGAATTTCGACGTCAATCATGTTCTCTCCTACGTACTTGAACATCCACATACTGTGATCGATCTACACCAAACTTCTGGGCCATGCATTCATCATCAGGATAATGCCATACCTGGACCATGACCAACTGGAAGGAGCTGGGAGAAGTCCCGGATTCTGAGGAAGAAGATGGCTTCGAGAGCCAGGAATTGCCCTCCTTGCCCGAGCCTGTTCCAGCGGATACGACGACTTCAATACCGACAAACAACGACGGCGAGAATCTCGAGGTGGACGCGCAAAATGAGGACAAGGAACGGGATATCTGGGATGTTCCCGACTCTTCCCAAGAGCTTGACCAGCTTGCTCTCCCAACAATCACGCCCACTCGAATACCTAATACGACTTCAAGGCCGGCAGAAACAGTCAAACCAGTATTCGACGTAATATCTTCCCCCTTGACCTCGCCTCTGTCATCAGTCAACTCTGACATCGACCTCCCCGATGTCGACCATCTCGACCTTCGCAACCCTACAGTGGAAACCGACCCTTCCCCCCAAAACCAACAAATACTCTCGACGGACGACCAAGTATCGCGTAGCTATGTCGACATATCATCACCACCCCCCGAGTTTACTGGTGGCCATGGTGTTGCGCATCCCCCATCGTCTCTGCTTAACGAGAGCAGTCGCCAGCCGCTCATGCAAAGCCAGGACTTGGGCCTCGATGCGGAACACCAGGTCGCTCGCCAGGCATCTGTTCGATATGAGCGGTCCCTCCGACCCAGGAAACCGATTCAAGAGCGCCCTTACGCCCTTGAAATGTCACATTACTCCAACATCCTCAAGCGGCATGGCGTCCGGCCCCTCAGGCTCGCAATTGAAGGAGAAAAACGCCGGCGCCAGCAGGCTTCCCAGGATTCTTCGCAAGATAAGGACTTTGAAGACGATAGCCAGGAGTTACAGCTTCCGGACGTGTCCGACGAGAGTCAGTTGAGAGGTCTGGAAGACTTCCTTGACGGCTTGGGTAATCTTGACGTGCCTTCGCCCTCACCACCCAAGACGTCGCCTCTAAATGATCGTGCCGGGCCTAGTAGCCAAGCCAGTTCGACCGGAGATACCGACAACACGAGCTTAGCTGGTGAAGATCTCCCAACCCTGCGAGACTTACTGAGACGGCCTCCAACTTCAACCTCGAAACGCAGCAAACGAAAGGCGTCACCACTCCGATCCTCCATACGGAAGCGCAAGAGGTACGACATCGTCGATAGCGATCCTCTCGAGCCCGCCTCGATATTAAGGCTGGGACTGGGGACGACAGACTCTCCTGCTGCGCAACGTAGCTCGAGGCGAGGCAATGAGGATCCTGTGTCCATCGCTGACGAGTCTCAACCCGAGCTGCAACCTCCTCACACGTCAACTCCCACGGGGCAGACTCCTCCTCAGCCGGCCCCTGAACCAATGAAACGGTCGGCTTTGGTTATCCCAAGTGATTCTGAGGATGAACTTGCTCGCCCAGAGCCTGGTGTAAAGCCGGACGACGAAGACTCCGCATCTGGGAGTGGTTCTGAAAATGATTCTGAGAGTGGTACCGAAGTGATGCACACCGTTGGACGCCGGATCAGAGGCGTGCTCCCAGCATCGTGGCTTCGGTTGGACCAGCAAGCTGGGCGCGATAGGGTGCAGAAAGAAACTCACAAACGTCCAGTTCACTATTCCCCGGAAAGAGAGATAAGACGTGGCGTAGCACAGAGACGAATTGTCTCGCCACACGCTTCCGCATCTCTACAGGTTTTCTTTGAGGAATCGGACGATGATGTGCCAGCGCCAGCGCCTCGACGAGAAACTACCGACGATGCATTCCATAACCAGACGCGGCTCGCCATGCAAGAGGAGCCACCGGCCCTTGTTTCCGAGGAACTGTCCGATGGCGGAGCTTCAGTGGTTGAAGATAATTACATCGACCACATGGTTGCAGGAAGAAAGCGGCAGATGAAGCTATCAGATTCCTCTCAACGAACACCGAAACGACCAAAGGCTCCAAGTACTCAGCGAAAGTCTCTACCACTCAAAAGCCGCGGCCAACCTCGAATCACCAGTGTGTTTTCTGGAACGCAAGACGTTCCTCCATCTGCGGCGGAGCTTGTAAAAAAGAAATACCGTCAACCCACGACTCATCGCAAGTCAAAGAACGGAAAGAAACGAGTGACGAAGCGATCAAGCAGACCAACTGCTGCTCCTCGTCTCAGTATTCTGGATGTCGTTGACCAGAATGCGCCCCGCTTCCTGAAGATCGCTGCTCGGGCTGCAACTCGACGCCAAGATATGGGCAGATCCAGTCCTGGTAGAAAGGTCATCAAGCTTGCTACTAGAGAGGATCACGTCGACGCTGTGTCTGTCTTGAACAACTGGAGAGCGGGCTCAATCCCCCAGCGCCAGTCAGTCACCGCTGCACGAAAGGCCAAAAAGTCAAAGCCGAGGATGTCTAAGCAACCCCTCCGTGAGACTTCTGGAAACGGCTCAGCAACCTCGAAACGTGCTCCTGTACCTTCTTCAGGGGCTTCTCGCCGTCTGGTCAAGCATGTGAGCCAAGCAGGCTCTGTCAGGTACCAGTCCGACCGTACTGAATCAGACGTCCGTTTGAAACAGCGCCCACGCACCGATAAACCCCTCGCCCGATCTGGGTCGGGGGTCACACGTCCGGCCCAGCTGGAGATGGACGAGACGGACCAGACAAGCAGCTTTGCCTTCAAGGCTACCAAGAGACGCCTTGACCGTTTGTATCGGAGGCAACGAGGGGACCTTTCCGCTTCGAGTATCATGACCTTCGACAATGAACCTGATACTTATTATCCTGCAAGCCCACCCCCAGAGGAGTGCCCGGTACCGCTTCGCGTCGTTGAAGAACCACCGCCAGATCAGACCAAGTCACGTTACCGAAAAAGGATCAAACCTCAGCGGATAGACGTTGAGGCGCCCCAGTTCTCCCGCGCGAACGACCCTATTCCAGTCGAGACCAGCATAGTTTCCGAGCCGTATCAACCCGCTGAAACAGCAGGAGAGAAGTTTCGAGGTCTTGGGCCGTATGGGACCCAATACACCCATCACTTTGAGACATTCCCCCTGGACTCCCGCGCCTTTTTCCACGAATCGACCTTGATCGGCAGCGGCGCTCTCGAGTTGGCATCGAGTGCTGCTCATTGTGAGGCCCTACTCGAACTCCGAACGCGTGTATCATTCAACTTCGGCGATCAAGTCCTCCGATGGGGCCCTTGGGATGCCCAGGTGTCCTCTGAACTTGGTGTTCTTCTCGATTCAATCGCGGATCAACTCGAACGCGTCCTGACAGAGAAAGAACCCCCAGATTCGACATTTGCCTGTAGTGCGGCCAAATTTATCATGAAATTTGTGATAGAGTCAATGGGCCTCGTGGAGCAAACGAGCGCCAAATCGTTCACCGGCCGGGCGCTCGAAGTACTTGCTGGGTTCAACGGCCGCATGAAGGCCCTGTTAGAACGACATGACCACACCACACAGCCTCGGTATACTTCAATTGCGACCGTCTATGACTACTTACTCGTGTCTACTCTGTTGACTCTGAGACTTTGTCAAAGCGACACGTCCTTGGTGGGCGAGCAATTTCAAATGGAGAACTTGTTGAAGGACATGGCCAAGACCGCGATTTCCTCACTCATCTTTACTGGCATGGATCAAGTTAGCCAAACATACCAAGAACTTGGAAACTCACGAACAAGGGAGCGAGGTTTGAAAGACAACATGCCGGCAGTTCATTCTTGGGTGGTTGTCATGAAAGTCATGGAGCATGCCCGCATCCCACGAGCGTCCTTTTGGGATATGATGTATGCGGTCATGGCTACTCCCGAAGCGGTGACGAGCCTCGATGCAAGTGAGCACGAGCGTCTCTGGAAGAACATGTTTGCACTTCTTCCACTCGCCGAGTTCAACGACAAGGGAATCATCATTGCAGGCAGAAGGCATGATACTGCCGTCGACGGCTGGTCGTTGCCTCAGAAACTGCTCAAGAGGGTCTTTCAGGCTTACAAGGAGAACCCACGCCAGTCACCCAGCTTCAACAACTACTGCCGGGCCTTGGTCGGACGTTGTCACTACTTGGTTCAGCAATGGGGCTGGCGCAAGTGCGTGGCCATTATAGGTGTCATCTTTGACTTTTTCGGATCGCAAGATCTGGCCCATCTCCGCAACGAAGAGACTTACAAGTCTGCAAAGTTCCTGGAAGAACTGGGTGGCACACCGTCGCTTTCTGTTGACAAAGCTGACAAGTGCTTCCATATCTTTCTGAAGCTTGTTGCGCTGAGCATCAAGAAGTTGAACGAGGTTGGTTCACTCAACGACATTCGCAACCTCGTTGCGCGCACAATGCCGAACCACAACCGACAGCTTCTCAAGGAACAGACTATTCATGAGCGTGATTTGGCTGCGCTGAGAAACCATCATGACCTTCTCTGCACACTGTTCTGGGCCTCACCACCTGAGATACGCCCAGGTGCCCACCTGATTGAGCGCCTCGTTGCCCCCGCGAGCTCTCACAAAGAAGCGTGTCTGATCAACCTGCGTGCATGGAACCAGCTGGCGAGGTTTGTTATCTCGTCAGGTGAAGCCACGACCTCTTTCAAACCATTTGCTCAGTGGCGGAACACATTCTTCCAGTCCATGATGCAACAGTTTGACTCGGTGCAATCCGATATGCAACAGCAGGTCTTGGCCTTGTCCAAAGACGCAAGCAACGCAGTCAGCCCCGATATGATTGATGCCATGGTGGCGATGAACAGAGCAGCCGTGATGGATGTGCTTCATCTCTCTGCCGCTGCGTCCTTGGATGTCATGAGGCATGCCCCGAACCTGGAGGCTGCCACTTTCGCCTTGAACACATTACAGCTTCAACAAGTATTCAAACGTTTTGGCGCATCTCCTCCTCAGCTGGACTGGTCCATCCTCCGAACCTCACTGACGACACTGGAGGTCTTTCTGTCTCGTATCGACAACTTCAAAGACGACGAAGAAAGTCAACAGAGCGAAAGTCAGATCTTGGACTCTGCACAGGCTGACGATGCCATCTTGGTACTCGATCATGACCTCTCCAGTAGCTACTTTTCTATGGCGAGGTGCGTCCTTTCCACCCACGGAGAGTCGGGTGCCTCAATTTCAGCAGCCATCGAAAAGTCACAATGTACCGAGCAGGTGATAACATTATCGGCAAGGCTCGGGGTGAGGTTCATCAATGGTGGTCTGCTACGACTTTCCGACATGTTCAAGCATGGCAAGTACGGGCTATTTGAAGACTTGCCAGCCAACATCTGTCTCGACCAACGGCGATGTCTGGTGTTGTTCATGACGACGCTACTCAAGCACGGGTTTGATGACTTCAACGAAGCTGGGTTCACTCTCTCCGAGGTCTGGACATTGTCCATTGTCAAGCCGCGCGAGTACCTAGCATACGAGAACCAGTTTGCAGAAGAGGTTCGGCGTCAGCAGAAGGAGTTTGTCCCAGAAGCAGTCATGGGTCTTGCGATCAACCCAGACTACAGTACGAACCGTGATCTATTCGAATTCGCCATATCATGGATGCGCAAGTCGCTGCGAGACGCTGGACCGGCATTGAGGAAGATCATCATGTCCGAATACTCGAAGACGCTGAAGCAAGTAATGCAGCAAATCAAGGGCGACCTACGAACCATGTCCCACAATGCATCTGAGCACCCCAGCTATGTTGCTTTCATTCGGGATGTTATTGCCCTCATCAGGGCTCACGGCTCCGAGATCTGCACAGTCGACGATTTCTTCTACCAGATCACCAAGGAATACTCACCATCCGGACAAGATCCGCGGCTTCAAGTGGCCGGCATGATGGCATACGGACTCCGGCTGAGCGAAGGTGACACAAAGGTCATCTATCAGCTCTTTTTCTTCCTCTGCAACAATTTCAAGTCCTCACTCATCAACGACAAGCTTCGCGACGAGGTTGCGCTGCTCCGTAAGGGAATGGAGAACTCGGGTATCTTATCCTTCATCCTGGACAAGATGCTACCGGCCATCATCCGCGCGACAGCTATCGAGAGCCTGGCGTTTCCAATGGTTGACGTTTATGTCGAAGCATTGCGAGTGTTCTTGAGTCAAACCGCGCTTGCTTATGAGCCGACCGAAGCCGAGACACCGCATCTCCTCGCTACGTTGCGGGCATTTGCCAGCTGCTTAGATGATCTCAGCCACAGAGACGGAACTTTAAAGGCCGAGGAAGTTCATCTGATTGCGCAACTGTTGTCAATGTCGAACAATATATGGCCGTCTTTGCATGGCCTGGCTCTATCACAAACAACTTCTGCGTCCTGGCTTGAGATCACACAGGTACTCAGAGATAGCAGGAACGGATTCATTAGGGCCGAGTCGCACCTTTTTGATCTCATTGACCTCGAAGATTACTCGCTTGATTGCAACCTCGTTCTCTCGGGGTTTAGAAGACACTCGATGGCCCCCTCTCGAGTCGACAACTACGTTAAGAGCTTCACGGACAACATTGTCAAGGACGTACGAACAAACTGGGTTACCAGTGCAACGAGGATCACTGTTCAAGCTCCCGGGAACGGGCGAGGGTTTCCCCTGACCCAATCTGGTCAAGGGACGCCGAGCCCGGTGTGGGAGATGGAGGAGTTGGTCAAGGACTTGTATGAACAAATAAGGACATGGAATCACTGGTGGAGCGAGGTCTTTGGAGAAGAACCAACAGGCAAAAAAGCCTACACAACTGTTTTATTTTGATGAGCATGGCATAGGCGTTGGCGGCTCAATGTCCGAGGCCAATAGGTCCAAAGTTGGGCATTTTAGGGTATTTGATAAAGTATAGCATCTGGGTGCGGCGTTTGGTAGTTAGTGCTGTCATGTATATATATGGACCGAAAATCATGGAATCGAGAAGCTTAGATAGCATTTCCTTATTCTTGATCAAACTTACAAGACGCAAATAAAGTGAACATAGTAAGTTGACTCGGCCGAGAATTCTCCGAGTGACGTACCTATGCTCCGTGCAGACAGAACGCGCCAAACGCGTCTCCCAGATCCATGAAGCGCCGTCGAGAACGCATTGAACAACTTCAACACCATCAATCTCGGCCAACAAGGCGATTCTGAGTCTCGTGGAACGGACAGCCATGGCCTCGTCTTTTCATCTTCCGGATGAAGCCATACTGGCCCCTTTGTTTCAATCCTTTCCCTCGCGCGAATACCAGATCCGTTCCCTAGCAACACTCCTCCATGTACGTTCACCACCACCAAGCCGCCTATGTCTCCAGAAACCCAACTAATTGATCGCAGCCCGAAGCAGCTCCTTGTAGAAACCTCGTTATCCACGGCGCGACAGCAACGGGCAAATCGGCCATCGTCACGCAGCTCCTCTCGCACCTCGGCGCACACATCGACAGGGACCCTACCTCTGGCGGCCTCGCATCCGCCGTGGTCAACTCGGTGCAGTGCATTACAGGGCGGCATCTCTTTGAGCGCATCGTAGGCGAGGTTGCCGAGGCGCTGCAATGGGAGGATGTTCCGCGGCGGTGCGAGACGCTGGCGCAGTTGACGGTGGAGATGGAAAAGATGATTCGGTATCCGGCGAGGGATCCAAGATGGCGCTTCGTCTTGGTTCTGGATGCTGTTGATCGGCAGAGAGATGCGCCGCCTACGCTACTGCCTGCTCTGGCGCGGCTATCAGAGATTGTGAGTTCTCTCTTTCGTGCTCTGCAACTTGAAAACTAACATGGCTGGATATAGATCCCCTGCCTTACCTGCGTCTTCATTGTCACCTCGCCTCCTGCCAGCTTCCTACGCTCGTCCTCGTCCGCAAACCTCCACTTCCCTCCATACGCCAAAGCCGACTTTGTCCGAATCCTATCCCTCACGCCGCCGAATCCCATCCCGGGCCATACCCAGCAGGAAACCACAGATCTCTGGACTCGCTTCTGCGCTGCAGTCCACGACTCCCTCACAAAATCTGCTTCGCGCACGTTGCCCTCCTTCCGGCATAGTTGTCGTGCGCTCTGGCCGCGATTCACTGCGCCCATCTTGGCGGGGACGCATACGCCCAAGGAATTCTCGAAGCTCCTCATTGCGGGCAGGGTGCATTTCCAGGATGAATCGGTGCTGAACCCAAGTATCGTCTCGGTCCGTCCCAAGAACAAGCCCGTCGAAATAGTAGCATCTAAACCTACTGCCTCTGCAACGGACCTCACAAACCTCCTCCCCACAACAGCTCGCCTTCTTCTCCTCGCGGCGTATCTCGCCTCTCACAACGCCACCCGCCACGACCTCACACTCTTCTCGACATATCATCACGGCCGGAAGCGACGCCGCGGCGGCATCTCATCACGCGGCGCCCCGCGGAGCAAACACCGCAAGATTGCGCGGAAACTCCTCGGTGCGCACGCCTTTGTCCTGGAGCGCATGATGGCCATCTTTGCGGCTGTGCGGTCTGAGTGGGCGGATGGCACTGCCGTGGGCGCTGCTGGACTGGACGCTGACGTTGGTATGGCCGTCGCGACGCTTGCCAGTCTGCGGCTGTTGACTCGTGTCGGTGGTGCAGGGGACGTGATGGATCGCGGTGGCAAGTGGAGGATCAATGTTGCGTGGGAGGTAATACGAGGGATAGGGAGGAGTATAGGAGTCGAAGTGGAGGAATGGCTGATAGACTAATACCCTGACCTGAATGAGATACCATGTTACTGTCACACATACCACGAAGTCAAAGTCCAAGGTGCCATATCATTCATATTCCATGAGCTGGACCGCTCGCATCCCGTCTATCAAAAATCAAATTCTACCATTCCATATCCACGTAATGATACACCGTACCCGAGCACCCCTTGCGAGGTTTGAAGCAGCGTCGTCGTATCTCACAAAAACGCCAGTCCATGATGTGTCATACAAAAACAGTTTTGGTCCATAGTCTAGATAATCGGACGTGATACCAAAAGATTCCAGCTCCAGTCTTTTTTGTCTTCTTGTTGAAATTAGAACTCCAAACCGGCACCGAAAAAAGGGGGGGAATGAGAAGAAGAACAAGTCAAGTTTAAATACGTCGACAACTTGATCATGAGACACCAGCGACCCGGTCGCCAGTTCGCCATGTGTCTTCCTGCTTGGTGCCTGGAGGGAGCCAGCCCCCATTGTTGCTGCCAGCCCGATTGCGGTTGCGGGAGCCGCTGTCATCTGTCTTCTTGGAGTCGTCTGACGAGGCATCACGACCAAAATAACCCTCATTGTATGGGTGGACACTGAGGTCAGTGGATCGAGGGGACGCCACAAGAGGTGACAACCGTGTGCCAGTGGTAGCGATAGGTAGAAGTGGCTTCTTCCTGGACTGCTCCATCATCTGGGCCTTGCGGTCGGCCTTGTTGCTCTGGCTTGTGCGGTCGTAGAGATAGAGTCCCAGGAACGTCAGGGCGATGCCAATAGCTTGGATGGGTGTCGTGGGGTTCTGGAACCAGATAATGGCGAGAACGATGACAAAGACGCGCTTGATGAGACTGGCGACTGAGTAGGTGACGGGAGAAACAATGGAGAGGAGGACAAAGGCCAGGATGTTCTGGCCAAAATGGAAGACGCCGTTGAAGATAAACTCGAGGGTCAGTCGACCATGGTCCATGGAGTTGGGCCGTTCGTTCAAATCGATCGAGCCCTCGTGGAGAAAGTTCTTGATAAGAGCAAACCCCTCGGACCAGAACCATATAGGCATGGTGAGGACAAAAGCCATGCCGGACGAATAGCAGAGCAGATTGAGCTTGTCTAGCTTCTTTGGTACGCCGTTAGGCGAGTCTGCTTCAGATTTGGCAGCCTCGTTGAACAGCTTCTTGGAGAAGATGTTTTGCGTAACAAAGATGATGGTAGCGAAGAGGGCGTGGATGACACCGATAAGTTCACCACCGTAGGTTTTCTTGCCGGAACAGGCCAGCATGACACCAATCGTCAGAGGGATGAGGGATAGATAGGTTGCCTTGGGGTATCGAATGTCGTACACGAATCTATAAGCAAAGACAGTAAAGAGGGGCGAGAGGCCCTTGATGGTATGGACGAGCGACACGGGGATCTTGGATGTAGCCGTCGAACTGAGGAGATGGCCGCCAATCTGAAAGGCAGCAAGCGGGAGAGTGGTCATGATGACCTCGCGCGTAGGTTTTCGAATTGGGTGTTTGAGAGCTGTGATCTGTGTTCGCATTGAAGGAAAGATGGTGGCTAGCCAGGCCATGAACATGCATAGCGACGAGACGAATGCAAACTGAACAAGGGTCAAGGTTGCTGGCTTGTCAAACGCCATCAAGATGGACTTTGACGAGGTGTTTGTGAGGGCAGACGAGGTGTACCACAGCAGGCACAGGATCTGAATAATTGTAACATCAGGTCAGCAGTCGCACTTGAAGAGACTCGATGCTGCGAGGGGCGGCGGGACAAGGGTAGGACGAGCGTACGATAAGTCTTGGAGAGACGGGGGCGCGCAGGGCATCGGCGATCTCATGAGCGTTCTGGCTGACGCTGCCATTGCGCGCGCGTATTGTGCGGATAGCATCAGTGAGGCTCTTTTGTCGATTGTGCCCGCGGGCATCCTGCCTCGAGACGGGGCGCCATCGATCTGAGGGACGCGATGATGGCAGCGGCGGCTGCTGCGGGGGCGCGCCGTTGGCCCAGCCGGGAGGGTTTCTGAAGGGACTCGGAGATCGCGAGTTGCCCACGGGCGTATCGATAAAGTCGGGGAACTTTTCCATCACAGGATGTGCTCGAGGTTTGTTCGGTGGTGGTGTTGCTGTTATTGTAGAAGAACGAAGTGGGCGTGGGTGAGATAAGCCGCGATAGCTTTAACAAGGCGCAACGACGATGACGACAACGGCGACGGAGCTGTAGATGACGTTGCAGCTAACTGAGGCAGGAGTATTCGAAACGAGCGACGAGAGGAGCCAAAGTGGCTGTATAGAGGTAGACCGGGCGTAGCTATCGTCGACGGATCCGTATGCTCATTGCTCGATCGACACTTGTTGAACTAAGCCAAGACGCGAGATCTTGGAAAGATGACGAAGCCGGGAACTGTCCGAGACGTTTGAGGCGACGAAAGCGTAAAAACGTCTGGGAGCGCAACAATCGCTAAGAGAAACACTGCGACTCCATCCAAAAAGATGCGCAGCTTCTGAGCAGAGAGAATTGGTAGAAACCAAAGGCTTTTCGTGTGAATAAAGGCGGGTGTGGTAGCGGAAGTGGGAGTGGCTATAATTAAACCAAGGGGCGCCAAGCTCTGTACGAATCGAAGCCAGATACGCTGCACGAGCTTGGAGGATTTACAGGGGTCGCGGTTACGTGGCGTATCAGGCCCCATTGTAAGGTCAGCCGCAGTTGAGCCGACTGCCGCGCTGCTGATAAGCCGATAACAAACTCTAGCCGCCGCTAACCGCGGTTGACATTTTTTTCGTTTGGGGGGTCAGACACTTTCTAGCTTGATCTCGTCGCGCAAACCATACTCCACTTGGACCAGACCAGACCAAGACCAAGACCAAGCCTTGCTTCTCAACTTGTCTAGCGCATCCTTCTCGACTGTGGGAATGGGAAGAGACCCGAAGCAGTACATCATTGCGCTCGCGGGTTTCTACGCAATCTTCCAGCTCACCACTCAGGTCTCCAATCCCGCCGCGCGCTCAAAGCACCTCCTGGTCGCGACGCCACTGTCGCCAGACTCATCTCGCCATGGCCGCCCCAAAGATGACCAAGAACCAGATGCGAAGGGCCAAGAAGAAGGAGCAGAAGAAGACCCAAGCAGAGGTGCGCTTCATCTCTCCCGTGCTCACGGGTGCCCAATATGCTGACGCGCCACAGGTTGCCGATACCAAGACTGAAGACCCTACCGAGGACACCAAGCCCGAAGAGAATGAAGCCGCGCCCGAGTCCGAGTCCACGTCAAATCTCGAAGTCAAGACGAAGCCCGAGTCGGGAAATGACGCCCCCGCGGATGGTCCAGTGCTCAATGACGATTTTGAAGAGGACCCTGCGTATGCAATGTACAAGGACATCTTTAGCAAGTTTGGCGCGTCGATGGAAGAGGACGAGGTTGCCAAGGAAGCCAACGCTGGAAACCAAGGGGATGTCTTCTTTTCCGACGATGACGATATCCCCGATGAAGACGAGGAGAATTCTGGACAACCCAAACTGTCCAAGAAGAAGAGGAAGCAGCTCAACAAGCTCTCCATTGCAGAGCTCAAGGCCTTGGTCAAGATTCCGGAGGTGGTCGAGTGGCAAGACGTGTCGTCGACGGATCCACGCCTCCTTGTCCAGATCAAAGCTCAGCGAAACGTGGTGCCAGTCCCAACCCACTGGTCGTTGAAGCGAGAATACCTGTCCTCCAAGAGGGGTATCGAGAAGCCGCCCTTCCGCCTCCCAACCTTTATCGCAGAAACCGGCATCACCGAGATGCGCGACGCCGTCCTCGAGAAGCAAGCAGAGCAGTCGCTCAAGCAGAAGCAGCGCGAGCGAGTTGCCCCCAAGATGGGAAAGCTGGACATTGATTACCAAAAACTCTACGACGCATTCTTCCGCTTTCAGACCAAGCCCGAGTTGACGCGCTTTGGCGAGGTTTACTACGAGGGCAAGGAGACTGAAGTCGACTATCAACACTTCCGACCTGGTGACCTGACCGAGGGCACCAGGGAAGCTCTTGGAATGCCCCCTGGCGCGCCGCCACCATGGCTCATCAACCAGCAAAGATTTGGTCCTCCTCCCTCCTACCCTACTCTCAAGATCCCCGGCCTGAATGCCCCGCCACCTGCAGGAGGTTCATGGGGCTTCCATCCTGGTGGCTGGGGCAAGCCACCAGTTGACGAGTTCAACCGTCCGCTATTTGGAGGAGATGTCTTTGGCCTCGCTGCCCAGAATGGTGGACAGGGACAAGGGGGGGCGCAAGCAGCAGCATCCGGTGGTGAGCCCGTAGAGCGGAATCTGTGGGGTGAGCTGCAACCGCGCGAGGAGGAGTCTGAGGAAGAAGAGTCAGAAGAAGAATCCGAGGAGGAGGAAGAGGAGGACGTGCCCGGCGGACTCGAGACACCAAGCGGCCTTGAGACCCCCGGTGGCTACGCGAGCACAGTGCAGCCCGACTATAACCAAGGCGTCGAGACATCCATCGCCGGAGAGATGGATCTCCGCAAGGAGCGCCGCGGCTACGATACGGAAGAGTCCAGCGCTCCTCGCTCAGCCTACACCGTCCTGCCCGAGCGCCAAGTCCGCGCCGAGGGCTTCTTTGGCAGCGACCGCGTATACGACCTCAAACAAGCCCAGCAGGCGCAGCGGTCCGGTGTGCCTGTCCTGGGCGCCGAGGACGACTCGCGCAAGCGCAAGAAGCCCGGCGACATTGACGTGGCGCTCGACGTGGACTCGCTGCATCAGAACGACGGCATCAGCAAGGACGACCTGCGGCGCAGGTTCGAGGAGGGCAAGAAGGAGGAGGGCATCGGAGCCAAGTGGGCGTACGATGACGACCTCAGCGAGATGATTGCCCAGGAGAGTCGCAAGAGGCAAAAGACGGAGGCGGAGCGCAACGAGAAGCGGAGGGAGGGCAAGAGATACTAATCAGCAGAGGGGGGGATAGATATTCTGTACCATCGTCCGTGGGTTTTGCTGGGGCTGGAGGAGGTCCTGGCTGGCGTTTTTTCATATTGCGATGCCGTTTAGTGGCAAGAGTACGAGGGATACCATGCTTGTTGAGGGTTGGAGTGCGCTCTCGGGTTATGGAAGTAGTGTAAATATCAAACATGTTCAAGTACTGTCTCGTCAAGATTTACGGTTCAAGGTTCGGCGAGTACCTGTTGATGTATCTAGTTGTCCCTGTCAACTCTGAAGAAGCCTTATAATAAGATATAGTCTGCCACTGATCTGGATATGGAGTGAGCGCTTTGATGCCTACAAGATTGCTTGCCTAGGAGTTGAAGGATCTAGACATGTGTAGTGGACTTAAAGGCGCTGCCATGTTAGAGTTTGAGTTGCCTTTCCTTTGAGCGAGGCCTTGTATAATTTGAAGCTTCTCAAAGCTTAGAGGCATCTTGTCCAAGACACTGCAGACGTGCCGCAACTCTTTGTCTTAGTAGATAGCTCATTGTAGCTGAAGAGAGATTCCAGCTTTCTTCCTATAGGCATCATTTCATCTGTGACGAGAGAAATATGACGCTGGACTATGATTGTAGTCGAGATGATTACAATCAAAGTATAATCTAGTTTAAACTCTTCTCCCACAGATGTTAATAGCGTCTTGTAGTGGGCTAGTGGTAGAAGTAACTGGTGCCAAAGCTAGGTTGTTCTGCTATGAATTGAAACTCTACATCACGTTGGCTGTGGTTTGCCCATTAATAAACCCATGACTTGCTACGAAAACAAACGTGTGACATAATCTATGGTGACTACATAAAGCACTCGTGTCCATATTCTCTCAGCCAATCGCAAGATATTGTGCCCGTAATCCATACAAGACGCCACTGCTATGAGGACTCGTCTTCATCGTTTCCGAGTTCCAAACTCTCTATCATGCCCTCCAAAGACCCAACAACTTCCTCGTAAACAGCCTTATGCAGCCGTGGTTGGCCAAGATCTTGTCCGTAGCGAAAGTCGCAACCAAGGCATTTCCTGACAATGTCCTGGTATCTATTGCCGAATGTCGAGCTCGAGGCTGCCTTGCGCACTTGTAGTATATCATCGGGATCAAAATACCTCCACTTATCAATGCCGAGCAAAGCAACGCCGAGACTGTAAAGCGGAATGTTCCTAATACCAACTAGGAGCCGCTCATCCTCGGTTGATTGGGACAGTATGGTGCTGTTTGGGGTGAGAACTTCTTTCATAGGGGCCTCATTCTGCTCTAGTTCAACTGCTAGATGAAGAGTATCAAGGGCAGAAGAGATGTCTTCCCCTTGAGCAGCAAACGACATGTCGCCAAGACGCCAGCTTTCGTTGAGCCATGGTGTATCATGGTAAGTGAGAGCCTCAATCGCGATGGCACGAGCCAACTTCAAACGGTCGATGAAGGATGCAAATCCAGAGTTTGTCTCGTTCAAGAAAACATTGAGGGGAGAAGCGCCCTTAATCCTCGAGTCGGGCTCATGTGCAAGCGAAGAAGAGTGAAAATCGTACCGGAAACAGTCGCCAACGCTGACATCCAGGTAGCCGAAATAAAGGCAAAGAGGTTTCCTTGAGTAAATCGTAGCAAATGTCTTGACATGCTCTTAAATCCCAAGATATCTGACTTCCTGTCTTTGTAGTTTCGGGCAAAGTGGGTGATGTAAGTGAAGCTGGTGTGCGAGAGTTTTCGGCGAAGCAAACCCGCTTCTGCCGTTTCTTTGGCCCATTTTCTTCAAATGGCGGCGGTGAGGGTAAGGAAATTGGCGGATCAATCCACTCGAGACTCTGGGAACGGATCTGGAGATGAACAACTGTGCGTAAGCGCCTTGGATGGCGATCTCTAGAGAAACAACATTTTCGGGCTGCTTCCCTTTTCCCTTTCCTTTGTCTGTACCGTGGCTCGTGTCTGTAGACATCTTGACAGTGTGATTGATGTGTCTCGATTTGTCGCAGGACTATGCTCCTTGTGAGGGTATTGCAGGCTCGTCGAGTCTTGCAGAGGGAACCCCAGTCCCCTCGGACCCGTTGGTTCCGATCGCATCTCGAGTGTCGGGGAGGCTGTTGAAGCTGTCGTAGCTGTTCGCGGAGTGTCTCGAGGGATTGGTTGGATTCGCATAGTTTATTGGCGATGGCATCGACTTTGTGCTTGGAGAAGGGAACTTGGACCCTTGTTTTTAACCGACGGACGGCATCGCAGAGTCGCTCTTCCTTTGTAGGATTCAGCATGTGATTGGGAAAGAGCCATCATAACAGGAAGGGTGGTCACATGAGGTGTTGTCAATTAAGGGAAGTCCTCAACTTACATCCGTCTTTCCTCTCGTCAATATCTCAAAGCACCCAAGCTGATGCTCCAGTTCAGCCAAAGATTGGTTGACGTCTTTTCCCAACTCTACCCCATCATCGTAACCTGTGCCGAGAGCCTCCCCCAATTGCTCGTCAATGTCTTGATGATCAGAATGCTTGTCCCGCTCAATCTCTTTGACGGTTTTCTCGTCGACCGCCAGGCGAAGCAGGATCTCGTATTCTCTCCTGAGTCTGTTTATTTGCGAAACCTCGTCCGAGTAATGCTTAAACGCTTTTAGCTTGGAACGGGCATTTCGGCTGGTCTTGAAGGCGAGAGTTATAAGGGGAACTACCCCCAACGCGCCCAGAGCTAGTTCGGCCATGGGAAGAGGTGAATTGTTTACAGAAACAAATCATGAGGGTGGGCATATCTTGGGGGACGATTTAGGCTCACTCAGTTGCCGCCGAGGCTTTTATCGAGGCATTCTTTCACCCATCAGCTGAAAAATTGATTGACATAGCCACGACACCTTGCATATTCATGCGCCTCAGCCCTCAGAGCCTGATCCATCGTCCGCGCGTCCGTGGTCTTCTTTGACCTAGACAACAACAAGTAATCTACTACTTGAAGCCTCAGATGAAGGATCCAGATTTTCAAGAAAAGATTAAAGACTGGCGCTTAGAGGAGCCAGAAGTCGATAATCGGTCCACGCTCAATCGTCTCTGCTATGAGTCTATCTCAGCTTTCAACACTCTCCTAACTGCGCCCACAACCAGACACGGTTTGACCGGCATTTCACTCAAAAATCTCGATCGATCTCGAAGCAGAATCATCTTGTGGTCTGACAGTCATGGCGTCACTGAAGGCGGCCTTGATGACCTTATTACCCAGTCCGAGATCCTTCGCAGCACAAGGTGAGTGGCTCGAGCATCTCGAGCTGGAACATAACTATGGTCCAGCATGGGAGTCTTTGCAATGTCCTCTTTGTCTTGAAGAAACAGGCCAAGGGAAGAAGACAATATCACGCCATCTTGCTTCTCACATGGAGGAGCTCTCCCTTGCCGTCCTCTCACGCTCCACAGCTCCGGAATCTGAAGCATCCTCAACTATCTCTGAAGAAGAGACTACTCAGGATGTTGCATCCAAGGGTCCAAAGGTGTGTACATTCGCCTCGTTTTATATTTGTCTCGTTTGTGCTTCAGTGTGGAATGGAAGTACTGTACAAACGCTTTCAACTCTGCGTATATGATTTATCGTTGCAGCAAACTCTGAGTACTCAATTAAGTGACAAGACTAACGCTGCCCCCTTAGGAGGCTATGCTGGAAACCAGCCAACCCGGGATTGAACATTCGATAACAGATTTCGAGACTGCCAATCCGCAAACTGCAAGAGACAATTTACAGCTGCCATCCATATCAAAACTTCCAGTCGTGGAATTCAACATCCAGACCCCTGCAGATTTGCATGGCGAAGCCTTGAGGCAAAAGTTTCGATCATCTCTTTCAAGAGGCTCAGGACTTAGGCCTTCAATCGTTGTTCCGCCAGCTTCAGATAGAAATATGGCCACCGATTGGCCGAGAATCCTTCCCAGAGACAGATCGAGTCAGGACAAGCCTCTGCCAATGGCTGTCCCCCCTATATCTCATCTTCTCGATTCCACCCTCCCGCTTCCACCCTCTCGTGCTATCTCTGCAAAACTGCCGCCTCTGCAGAATTGCTATTGCAATAGGCCATCGTATGGCGAGATGATAGAATGCGACGCAGACGAATGCCCCCGCGGATGGTTTCACACTGGCTGCGTGGCAATTAGGTGTTCTCTAAAACCATATAGTGAGTCTAGATACTGAACCGGCTTGTTGGGCAGTATCAAACACTAACCCGTCACAGAAAAATGGTACTGTAAAGATTGTAAAGAGCGTCTCAAGATGCAGGAAAGACAAAAGAACAAGAGATTGAATTATCAATAATGGAGGACACTCGAAGTTGGGGTCTTTGCTAGAGATAGAGGTGGTCATTCTATATAGCACATTTTGAAAATGAGTCATGGGTATCTTACCTAGATGGTTTCATTCACTTGCTACATGTTCCCTCTCATGAGTCGAAGCAAATGATTTAGTGAGAACAAGCACATGTTCGTTGTAGGCGACGTCATATTCAGGGGTGCAAGCCAGACTGTGGTGTGGTGAGTAATAAAGACGAGAGTTTAACAGGACGTACTAGGACCGACTATTTCTTGGCTACCTTGATACTAGTTAGTGCGTAAAGAGTCCCCAGCTGCTAAACTACAAGGTCTTTCAAGGTGACTTTGGTTTACATCACACTGAGCTGCCTCGAGTTGTCGTTTTGACGCCCAACTCATTCTCATCGTCCTGGCTCTTTTCACAAGACCAAGCACATACTCCACTCTTATTGGTTCGACTGGTTAACGAACCGCACTGCCTTCACTCAAGATAGACCTACGCAAACAATAGAATCGCGATAAAATACTAGTATATAACGTTATAATATAGGACGCGACTTTATAGGCCGCCTCAGAGGCAAGTCGGTAATTCCTGCAGAGCCCCACGTCACATGATCCCTCTCTAGCAGCCAAACGCGAATACCTCGTCCATACTCCCGGCAACCACTCTCATCCGTGCCTGTTCCCAATAATCGCCCAAAGCAAAAAGTAAAAATGTCGATAGTATCCCTCCGCTTGTATCCCACCCAGATTTC
>JAJODA010000335.1:0-33257 GCA_021730345.1 Fusarium cicatricum
CCACATATCTTCCCCAACAACACTCAATATCATTATCACTACTAGCAAAGTATAGACGCTAACAGCTAGATCAACAGGTGCGTCAATCGGTGAATACTTCCGTGACAACGGCATGCACTCTCTTGTCATCTTCGACGATCTTTCCAAGCAGGCCGTTGCCTACCGACAGAAGTCTCTTCTTCTCCGACGCCCCCCTGGACGTGAGGCTTACCCCGGTGACGTTTTCTACCTCCACTCTCGTCTGCTCGAGCGTGCTGCCAAGATGAACGACAAGCTCGGTGGTGGTTCCATGACTGCCCTCCCCATTATCGAGACCCAGGGTGGTGATGTCTCTGCCTACATTCCCACCAACGTCATTTCCATCACTGATGGTCAGATCTTCCTCGAGGCCGAGCTGTTCTACAAGGGTGTCCGACCTGCCATCAACGTCGGTCTTTCCGTCTCTCGTGTCGGATCCGCTGCCCAGCTCAAGGCCATGAAGCAGGTCGCTGGTTCCCTGAAGCTCTTCTTGGCCCAGTACCGTGAGGTCGCTGCCTTCGCCCAGTTCGGTTCCGATCTGGATGCCGCTACCAAGCAGACCCTGAGCCGTGGTGAGCGTGTAAGTTTTTCTTGAGATCCCTCTTGTTGGACCAAAAGATACTAATCACTCTACAGCTTACCGAGCTCCTCAAGCAGAAGCAGTACTCCCCCATGGCCGTCAACGAGATGGTTCCCCTTATCTTCGCCGGTGTCAACGGTTACCTCGATACCGTCCCCGTCGGCAAGATCCTCCAGTGGGAGGCTGACTTCCTTGCCCACCTCAAGACCAACGAGACCGACCTCCTTGCCACCATCGACAAGGAGGGTGCCCTCTCCAAGGACACCGAGGCCAAGCTCCGTGACGTTGTCCAGAGCTTCGTCAAGAGCTTCCTGGGTTAAATATAAGCAAAAGCATCTTGCGCGGAGCATAACGGGGGCTTTTGGGGATGTCGCTGTCTATACCGAATAACTGTAGTCGTTTTTCTCTCTTGAGGCGGAGGGAACTGTCGAGGGGTCGCGCCTGAACGGAGCGACGGGAATGAGTTGAGGGAGATTCGCCCGTCGTATTGCCACTTGTAAAATAGAGCACAAAACTCAATGAACGCCCTCGATTCCTTTTGTTCTTGCATTTCCTAAATAATACCGCCTATTTTTTGACCAGATCTGGTGTGTCCGTCGCAGCTTGAGTAGTACACGAATTAGCTCAGATGTTGACTTTGTTTCTTTGGAAGCGATCTCGGACTCTGTGAAGCGGGTGAAGAAAAATAGGGTCGGCTTAGCTTTGGACTTCTTTATAACTGAGGTCATGAATTTTAAGAATCAGGATGATGTTCATTACACAGTTGATCTGACCTTGGGGTATTCGATTTACATTCTTTATAGTTTTACTAGAGACTACAATAAAGTCTACAAGAGCGGCCCTGTTTTCTTTCACCTGCATGCATGACTGTATATCCCGATCACACCAAGCTCCATTCAAGCTCTCGCAAAAGTGACATCATGAACTTGTCACCTTGGCCTTTTCCGCCTCATAGACTTCTTGTTCCTATATAACATTGAAGATTCCGTTCTAGATACTCTGACCCGTCAACTCAACGGCTCGACTTTGGTAGATAAGAATTGTCATTTGCTCCTCGAAACTTTGATTACAAACATCATCAGATCGTACAATACCACACCCCTCATCTCTCCCATCTCCTTGCTTCAACGTCACAACCTCAACTTCGTTCTGCGATGACTGCCAACGACCCAGGCCCCAACATGTCTGCTGCTACAAAAGATGTCCTCTTCAAGGTGCGGCGAGTGATCCCACCGATGCTGGAAAAGTTCCACAAAGGTATGCTACCCTGGAACCTCGCTCTCCAAAGCTCGACCGACACTGACTGACTGATGTGGCCAGGCCAACAGGGCAGAATTGGCGTCATAGGAGGTAGCGAGAACTACACAGGTGCGCCGTACTTTTCGGCCATGGCGAGCGCAAGGCTAGGATGTGATCTGGTACGTCTATTATCTTGTTTGCTGGCATTGAACTCGACTAACATCGACTTCTTCAGTCCTCCGTCATCTGCACGCCCGGTGCCGCGACCGTCATCAAGTCGTACTCGCCTAACCTAATGGTCCATCCGCTGATGCGCGAGACCCCAAGCCCGAGCGCGGATGCGGCTTCGTTGAGCGGCAAGAACCCCGACACGGACCCGGAACACATCTCGGCCGCGATCATTGAGCTCCTCCCGCGCCTCCACGTTCTCGTTATTGGGCCCGGCCTCGGCCGCGATCCCCTGATGCATGCCGTTGTTGCGCGGGTTATCCGGGCGGCGCGTGACCAGGGCATGCCCTTTGTGCTTGACGCCGATGCGTTGATGCTGGTGCAAAAGGATCCGGGGCTGGTCAGGGGCTACGACGGGGCCGTGCTGACGCCCAACGTTGTCGAGTTTGGAAAACTTTGCGAAGCGCTCAAGGTCAATGTTGGAGACGACGCCAGCGAGACGGCGCGCGTTGAGGCGCTGGCCAAGACGCTCAAGGGCGTGACGGTTATACAAAAGGGGGCCAACGACTACATCTCCAACGGGGAGACCACGCTGACGGTTGATCTTCAGGGTGGCAAAAAGAGAAGTGGTGGTCAGGGAGATACACTGACCGGATCTATTGCGACATTCTTGGGATGGCGGAAGGCCTATCTCGACGGTCTTTGGGACGTAGGCTCGAAACCACTTGGCGAACACGAGCTGGTTGGACTGGCAGCTTTTGGCGGTGCTGCAATTACAAGAGTGAGTTCTTCTTTGCTTGCCCGGCTTGTTTTGAGCCGCGAATCAAGAGCTGCAAAGAGTTGTGCTCGGAGCTCTACCCCAAGAGCTAGGCCGCTTAGACCAACCCTCGGGCTATACGCACTCAGCCGTAAAATACAAAGGAAACACAAGCTAACCATGTCTATAGGAGTGCTCTCGTCTGGCCTTTGCCAAAAAGGGTCGCAGTCTGCAGGCCAGCGACTTGACGGAAGAGGTACATGTTGCGTTTCTGAACATCTTTGGAGAGGACGACGAGGAATCAGACTCGTCGCGGCTGTAATACGATGGCACATGGGCAAACTCTGATAGACTCCGCCAGAACTACCAATACACGACAAACAAACATGACCAGGGCTATACTCGATTTGTTCGAGTCCATTGGCCTACCTTTGTTGTGACGTGACGTATCCAAGGCGGCTGACAAGCACCTAGCACCTAGAGCTGAATTGACAAGCCTCGATGTAACGCAATCAAGCACAAGCGGGCACGGATCTAACACATACATAATTGTATGTAGGGCTGGAAGAAGACCGGAATGTTCGACTGCCGCTGGCTAACAACTTGGCGTTTTGGCAAATTCCTCGCTCGGCAGGGGCGGTATCTGAGAAAACAAAGCAGGATACGGCCAGCGCATCCTTAGGGGATCAGCAAAGCCTCGTATGGCATTTGTCTCTCTTGCTGGTGCTAGGAACGTGGGCGTGTCGCCGGAGAGGAACAGAGGCCATTGGACGGCTCCAACGGCATGGTAAAAAGCATAATTCGGCATTGCTCACGATGGGGTTTTGTGCACAATGTCCATTGCAGGGCTTGACAAGTGTCGTTGAGACATTATGTGGCCGGGGTTGGCAGTGCAAGACCCATGAAGTGCCCCCCCTCCCCATGTCGATGGAGAGAGAAAAAAACGCAACTCGTGCAGGAAGCCAGTCAGGATGGCAGAATGGCAGTCCGAGACGTCAAATATGATATGATGGCTTCCGCAGAGTTGAAAAGTGGCGTCTCGGGTTCCTGCGGCGAGGTTGCTGCAAGCCTTAAGCAGTCGTCTACATAGACTATCGCTGCGCGACGACGAAAATTGAGAGACAACGCGAGCTGCAGTATCCATGCGAGGTACGGAGTACTGCCCATCCCAATCAATAGTGGAGAAGAGAGAGAGGGAGCGGTTTCGTACAGAGCCTAAAGAGCTAGAGAGTATCGACTTGGCCGTTGCTGCCGGGCCGCCTCGCGTGGCCAACGGCCCAAGACTTGGCGCGTGGCTTCTGGTGGAGATTTGCTGCGTCTCCCCTAGGTCTAGATGGATGATAAGTTGATGTGAGGGATACCGGATGAAGATAGGTCGGTAGTCGAGATTCTCGGACCATGTGCATAAGGCAAGGGAGCAACATGAAGGATATGCTGTCTCTGGACCAGGGAGAGACTTGTTGAGAAATGTGCAGAATTGGACTCTTGTCTTGCTCTCCTCCGGTGCCGGTCCCGCTGACGAGACACGCTGGTTCGATGTGCAGACCATGTTTTCCACGACGCCATCTGGACTTTTCCATGTGGTCGCTCATCCTATGTCGCCCAAGCCTTTTCATTCCTCGTGCTCCGCTCTCATCTGCACCTCGCCCTGTTCTGTCCATGCTCTCTTGGCTTGGGTACCTATTATGTGAGATTCTCAAATCTGATCATTCCCTAGATAGTATGCGTCTGCTGCAACAGGGATTAATATGCCCTAGAGGTCGGATCTTGGGCCACCCGATCTGATCTTTCCTCTGGCCTGGGACTATGCACATACATGGTCCTCATGGGGTGCAAGCTTTCGCAAGATCCAGCACCTTTCTTTAAGTTGCAGACACCCCTGGAGAGGACCGATATTCTGGTGTTACTCTTGCGGGTTGCCACAGGAGCCGTAGCCGGGCGTGGTTGTTTGAATGTGAGCACAACGCTGCAGACTCGATACCACAGACGCTGAGGTTGTCTTGGCCTAATCAGTCCTTCATCCCATAGTATAACGTCACTCTGCGCATTGGTCTCTCCGCGCTGCTCACGCATTTGTGACACGTCGAGCAGGTCTGATACCGACAATTGGGCTTGAACTGTGCGTTCGCAGATGACAGCTCGACTTGAGCTCAATCGACCAGCATCTTGGTCTGGCCGACTACACGAAACTATACGTAGTAGGCGTGCCGCATATGCCTCAATTTCCACTGCTCAACAAGTGAGAGACCCTCATCGGCAGCTCTGAGAAAGATGGCGTGTGCTCATTGCGTGTAATGTCTCGCTCCCGAGTCCCACAGCAGGCAGTGGCGAGCCTCTTGGCAAGTTTGCCCACGGGAAGACGACCTGAAAAATTATGAAGAGGATATGATGCGTATCACAAGTTAACACCAGGTCGAAGAGTACAACATGACCATTCGGTTAGTAAGGAACATAGGGATCGACCCCTGGTGAGTCGTCTCTGACTATGGTGCCTTGACCTTAAAGACTGCATGCGTCGTTCATAGATTGAGATACAGAGTCTCTTGATGAATAATGGCAAGAAAGAAATCCCTTCAAGCTGTTCGATAACCCCCCAAAGCAGTACCTGTGTATTAGAAACAAGGCGATGGCCTAAAAAAAAACTGGCTGACCACTCTGAATGACTTTGGAAACTGTACTGAGTCGTGGTTGTGTGCATAGTTGTGCTGCCACTCGGCAAAGACCCCAGGATAGATCGCACTAGTCACAGAACCAGAGAGGTAGGGGACACCGTAAAGGGAACACCATGACAACTTTGATGGACGCGGTGCATAAGCTCGCTCCCTTCTCCCCCCTATCGCCACTCGTGGCCAGGTCGGCAATGCCTAGCAGCCTAGGTCTTGGAGTGAGACACTGAGCCATTCCCTTTAGAGGTCATTTGCGCTGCCCGTCACCTTTTTGGATAAGCGATTCAGCGCCAGTACATAGTATGTACCACCAAAAAAGCAAGGGAGAGTTCTGCCAGTGAAGGACCCTAGCACCGAGGGTCATCAGTGGGGCACCCGAGCTCTCCCTCAGTCATCGAGATCCTTGTTCGATGGACACAGCATTTGAGAAAAGCCTGGAAGAGAGAGCAGCCGAGGAAAAGGCAATATGAGATCTGACGGTAGATCTGACAGAACAATGCGAATTTTGACAAAATCAAAGACTAGTGGTTTGACTCGGGAGGGTTGCTCTTTATCAATGGAGGGACGGAGAGAATGCTGTGTCCCTCGTCTCCTGGGACAACCGGAATTGGTTCGCTTCCATACTCCTTCTCGTGTATTGTATCCGTATAGTCATTCGATATGTGCATCTCGAGGAGCCCAGGCAAACCCGAGGACAGTGAGCTCACACGTGCATGGCTCACGATGACGAATAGGAATCCTCTGCAGGATCTTCAGGTCGGAGTTTTAGTATCCACGTAACTCGTTACGTAGGCAGCTGCAAGGCCAGTACTGAAAACTAAAGAGAGAGAAGAAGGTGATGATGTTTTCTCATCTGAAGGGCGAAATCCCTGGATAAAGGTGAGCAGTCGTATGGTCATCCGAGGCGGGGGTTATCCCATGCGCAATGCCACTGAAGGGAACCAATGAGCCAGAGGGTGAGGTACAAAAGAAGCAATATGCTCCCCACCATCCCAGGGTCTGGTGGAGAGGGAGACAAGGACTTGGGGTTGGAAGCCCACATCGCATGGGGGACAACACGAGTCGTGCTGGTTGGAGTAAACGGGTTCTTTTGCACAACAAGTATTAACAAGCACCAACCAAAGGGCCATTTGCGCTTATCAGCTTTGGTGCGAGTAGCTTTCAGATTCACCTGAGAGATGGGTGTTATTTCGGACTTACCTAGCGAATACGTTCCACTAACCCGGACCATGTTTCAATTCTCTTCAGTGTTGGGCACTATGAAACGTGCGATAGGAGGAACCGAGAAGAATCATAGGTAATCAGCAGCTTCGACGAGCTGTCTTGTCTCTCGAGGATGGTCCCTCGTACGACATCTGCAAGTTTGAGTACAGAGTATGCCGTCGGCGCCGGAGACTCGTTTACTTGCTGCTGCTCCGTCTTGCCGCAGCTACTGCATGGAGCTCCTCACTTGCAGAGCTGAAAGCCTGGGCCAGATAGTAGTGATATACTCTTTCCCCAAGCTGCGACCAGAGACCGAAATCTTCTCTGAGACACGGGCCGAAGGCGTGCGCGATCATGGCTTCGGCAGGGAAGCACGTAAGTCGTGAGAGATCGTCGTGAGTAGCTAAATGTGTAGCTAGAGCTTCGGGTAGTACCTGTGCGTCCGGGAAGCTGGGACTGCCGGGTTGAATCAGGTAAAGACGAGTTTGAAATGTCCAACCAGCGAACGAAGATTCCTTAAGGGAAGGGATGACTGCATGAACCACGGCTGCTTGTCTAGCATCCGGTTTAGAGTCCCTGAATTCATGAGCTCATGATGCCATAACTGGTCGGCACATGAATTGTGTGAACTGGAGACTCAATGACGAAGGAAATCGAGCACCACTGTTGTCATTTTATGCGTAAAAATCCCTTAGGAATCCATGGAACGAAAATCTCTCGTTAAGAAGTCGATAGGAAAGTGACAGCTCGCTCGTACTTCAAAATGAGCCGTACCTTATCTTGAGAGGCAGTTTTAGCAAGACGCACAGCTGGAGTGCCTGTCCGTGAGGCCCCAGAAAATCCAAGAACTTCGCAACGGAAGACAAGAGCAACCACTCTAGATACCCCTTTGGACCATGTAATAGGAACAAGGCTTGGAGGCGTGGTTGGATGTCCGGTGATGTCGTGCTGCGACACTTTGGTGCCTTCTCGCTAGACAACCCGAGCCTAGCTGCGGAGCCACCGAGCCAAGGGGCTGAAGGGCCTCCTCTGTCATTAATTAATAGCAAATGTCTCGCCAACAACGCCAGTTGTTTGAGAAGGTCAGTGATAGCAAACACAGATCGAGAACCCAGGTGTTTCGGGTTGCGATCAGTCTAGACATGGACCCTTTGGCCGCACAAGACCCAAGCGCCCGAGATTCAGGAAGAGTCAGTCGAGGAGTAGAGCCCCGGATAATTCGTCGTAGCACGCTTTGGATTGCTTTTTCCTTTGACACAGCAACCATAAACTCGTGGGTTCTAGCATTTGGAGGCACGTCTCGTGCCTCGGTCTGGGTTCGAATATTAGTATTAACAGCATCGATGCCTCGCGAGCAGTGTAATCGCAAATCAAACACAGGCCTTTGAGGAAGAAGCACGATATGCTGCTCCTGAGAACCGGAATTTCAGGTAGATTGCCTGTAGGTGAAACTGGACCATGAGGTATGTTGGCTGTCGCGACTGAGTCGGACTCTTGACCAGTGACAGTCATGACCCACGGCACCTTGTCAGCAACAGTGTCCTGGTGGCCAACCATCTGGAACGACAACTCGAGCGACTACGCTACGTCCGAGGCGGTGCGCTGTATCTGTTACGGAAACAAAAAGCAAGCCCTCCGCCGAGAACCTAGCGCCAGGTTTGGATATCGTGGAGGAGAAAACAACTTAAGCCATAGCTGGTCGTTCTGGGGGGGTCAGAGCCGTGCTGTACCCCCTGCAGTGGCAGGGGACCATAGGCGGGTTACTAACGTAATAGTCGGGCACCGACAGTGATATCACTAGCAGGACAAGGTCCCCGATCAACAACTAAAAACTAACGAGTTGGAGGGTTAATGGGTGGCCGCTTTGTCTGCTGCGCACATGATTAGCTATGTAGTCCAGAAGAGGAAGTAATGAAGTGCAGAGTCAAGGGAGACAAAGACGGAGGGGGAGCAAAGCTTGCTACGATCTGACAACAATAAGGTACCCTGCCTGACCTTGAAGCGTGCTGTAGCTTGCGTCTTCTTTTCTCTTACCTGTTGCTCACAGTCGGGAGCTGACTGGCGAATGGATACCTTATCCACCGGGGTGATGGGACACTTGCGTATGTCTTTGATGTGCGTGTGTTTCTCTGCCTTTCCTTCTCGCTCTCCGCATGCAAGAAAGCAAGACATCCAATTCAAGGCGTCTGAGTAAGGTAGCCCAGTATGATGTATCGTGGAGAGCCAGGTTGTCCAGGCTAGGCTGTGGGTGCTAGAATCAAAGGGAGTTAGCGCTTCTAGGGAGGCATTGCAGGGGGTGGCAGATATGGAGGAGGTGTGGGAAGGCGTTAGCTGTGGGTGTGCTAAACCGCCGCCAAGTGGGACGTGCTAGGGCACCGTTATCCCTGCTCCCGCAACAGCCACTGTCGTTTTGACCCGTCCAACGTCTCGCCGCGGCGAAGTGGGCATTCCAGGTTCCTTCCTTCTGCTGGTCGATGCTTAAAGTCTCCCTTGGGCCCCGGGATGTTGGAAGGTGATGGGTTGATGGACGAGAGAAGGATCTTTCTTGTTTGTTTGTAAATTCTCCTCAACTTTAGCATATCTTATCTCCTCTCATTCCTACCACGTTTCTCCTGCACAATCAGTGGCTTTGGCAGTTGCAGTGGCAGTTGCAGTTGCTCGCAGGTGCAGTGACAGTGACGTGACAGGCTCTTGCTCTGTGCAACCAAACACCATACTCAGGTTCCTCTTCCCTTCGTTCACTCGCTTCTGTTGCGCCTGCCGTGCGACCATTCCTCACATCTCTTACTCCATTCCTCTGTCTGCACACCTCGCACCAAGTACACATCACTCCCTTCTCCTACTTACAACTTGCAACGTCAACCTCGACGCTTCCTGCAACGCAGACAGGAAGCACAGCTTCATAGCACAGCTTCATACATAGCGGAGGACATAGGGTTCAAAGGCAAACGCAGGGCAACACAGTACAACACCAAACCGACAGATACTGCCCAAGCAACACTAGGCATTCTCGCATCACGCTCCTCGAGGCTACCATTCTATCGTGCGACAAACTGTTTCTCAGCGCTCCCTCTGTTGGGAATCACAGCTGCCCCATCTTCAAGCTCGAGTCGTCGCATACGCCGTCGTGGTGATGAGTTGCTCTGCCTCGCACCCTCTTCTCGTTGCTGTTTGATACAGCCACTCCCAGATTCAGCGTTGGATTTTGTTCCATTCAGTTTCAATTCCAGTCTGGACTGCTTTGCCCTGATCTCCCTCAACGCCAAATCCCACCACGAGTGGCTCTGATTCACCCCAAAAGGTGGCCTTCACTTACATCTCACCTCGCCACCTCGAACCTGACCTTTCCCGCTGTTTACCCTTTCTCATCACATCTGACCTGGTACGTTACAATGCAATATCTTTTCCTTCGTACACCTCTGAACACGAGGGCAGTCGTTGGTTCTCCCCATCACGTTGCTGACACCATCTCACCCAGGCATTCTGCGCAACGTCGTCCTTTCTTTTATTGACAAAGGTTTAACATGGCGAATGGCTTCGACCGCCTCGAGCGGTTCTTCGCCAAGAAGAAGACGCCAGCTGCTACCTCTACCGAGCCAGTAGAACCCGTGATGCCGCCTACTTCCCCTCCTAACATACCTCAATTTCCCTCACCCTCCTTCATCCGCCCAAAGACCAGTCGAATGTCTGCTCGAGAAGAAGTGAGAAAGCAGCCGGCCACCCGAATCCCCTATTTCCAGATCCCTCCTTATCCTCATCGAATGGGCTCGCCGCATACCCAGAGCCCTACGCGCTCCTCAAGCTCTTCGCAACCTCAATATTCTCCCCTCAGCACTACATTCATGCCTACGCAAACAGACTCCTTTCTGGATGGCTTCGATGTCTACCAGTTTCCTCGGCCGCCAACCCATCATGGAGAGCATTCTCCTGCTTCTTCTACCTGCAACCCCAAGTTGTCTAGTGAAGCTCCTAGCGAGCGTAGCTTCCGCCCTCGATCGTCGGGCAGACTTGCCGTTGGCGCCTCAAAACTCGAAACTCCTCCTTCTTCGGACCTCGATGACGATGATACTCATGGTCCTCGCTACTTTCTCAATAAGAAACTCCCCGCGCTTCCTCTGCGAAAGCCTCCCACGCCAGAGTCTTCCCCAGAGCTACGGCCCGTTTCGGAATCACAACTGAGAGGATCCAAGTCAATTGATTTTCTCAATAAGGCCGTCTACACGGATATTCGCCGTCAACTTGCTGAGACTTTGGGGCAGCTCCCGCTCCGCAGGGCTCTCAGCCAGTCTAGCCTGGCGGATTCGACTGGCAGGCATTCTCTGAGCAGCTCCACCCTACGAGAGCCTGACTTCAACGAGTTTCTGAACCTGAGCGACGATGATATTGCTGAATCACGTCCAGAGGGCCCGGCAGCTTTAGATGACAGCCCGGCTTCTTCGACTGCGCCTTCTACCATTGACTCTCCACGTCAGTCTCTCCTTACACTCACACCTCCTTACGCCAGCAAGCCCGCAACAGCTGCCGCTTTTGAAGCTGCCAGAATTGCCAAACGCCACAGCTTTGACTTTGTTTATGTGGTCAACTTATGGCCTGGTAATGCTCGGCCCCGAACATCCGGCCCAGACCATGACGCCGCGTCCGTCAACTCCAAAGTGTCAAACAAGCAGCCAAAATCAATGTCTGGCCGTCTCCTTGCCGCTTACGGTCTGGAGAACGTCAAGTCGCCGTTCCAGATTGATGCGGAAACACATCGAAAGATCCTTCGAACTCCGGGCTGGATCGAGTACCGCAACCAGGAGATACGGGACGATGAATTTGCCCGTGGCTATGCTTGTGCTTTTTATACAGGCGAGTACTCACAAAGGGGGTGTGTCGTTCCCAAAAGCCCATCCTCGGCGCGTTCCGTAAAGACGGATCGTGGGATCGTATTCGCGGCATATCGGAAGCCCCGAGCCAACGGAAGCATGGTTGGCACCGGTTCCAGTCAGGCTGAGCTCGCAAGCATCCACCAGGACGCCGAAGCCCTGATCGAGATGCTCATTGACATCCATGTGGCGAACCGACTTCGACAGCCTCGATCAGACTTCCGACACTCTGAAGAGACTGGCCCCATGCCCGAGCAAAGATTCGGGGTTCTTAAAGGCCAATAATAAGCCACTCGCGGATTATATTTCGAGCCATGTTTACACCATCATGTTTCCTTTGTGCTACTCACGGCAGGTCATGCCTTGCCTTGACTTTTTTTTTCAGCCACGGACTTTTCTTTTGTCGTTTCCCACAAGATACCTTAAGGGCGGCCAACAGTCGGTTCTATGCAATGATGCAGTAACGGTCATGAACGGGCGTCACGGATTGCTTTTTGCCCGGTCATTAATGCATGCCGGTGCGGATTGGGTGGAGGTGATGATAGAACGGAACAAAAGGCTATGTTTATACACCTCAGGGAGGACTAGCGATAGTTTGTGATTTACTAGCCATCAATGGGCAATGTGCGGATGATGAATGCGGGAGGATGCTTGATGCATCTTGGCTGAGGGTGTAGACCTAATGAGCCCTAGCTGAATTGAGAATGTCTTTCAAGGCATTTAACTACATTTGATACATCTCTTGACCTGAAAACAGAGTTATAGCATCACTTGTATACTCCTCATATCGTGCGGCGTGACGGCATGTTGCAATATTGTTAGGTACTATTTCGCGAGATAACCATATGTCTCCCCCTACTTATTGACTACATGCAATGTCTGATCCACTGCAAACGTCCCACACTTAACATTGTATTAAATAGCTATGCTATTTTAAATACACCCAGTTATCACACACTTTATACAGCATAAGCGTGAACATCGTCCAGATCGGTCCTTTCTCAGCGCCATCCTCCTCCCATACATGGCTCTGTCCCACGACACTCAGAAGTACGCGCTCGAGTGTTGGCCCCCTGACAGGGTAGTACTCGATACCGACTTGATACTTGACACGCTCAAACATATCTATGAAGCGGGCCACGGAATTTCTGCCGGCGATGGTAGAGCTGACCTGGCCACCGAGCATGTCACGCTCGAGTTGGGCCCCGAGCGGCGCGTTAAGGAATTAGCCCCGGACACGCTTCATGTCTTGTTGGGTAGATGTTGGTGCTGTTGCGAGGAGGAGGATCCCGTAGTGGACGTTACTGTGGCGTTTGCGAAGGACCTTGGCGTTTGGAGATGATGAATATCCGGGTTGTGAGAACGTTGAGGCCGATCAGCATAGCTCTGAAGACGTCTCCGACAGGAAGAGTGAGGTAGATGCAAAAGGCAATGCCAAGCGTCCGCTTAGTACTTGTCTTCCCATACCCATTAGGCTCTACAAGACATTATATCTGGCCCCGATGTCGTTGGGTGTTGACTCCGTTAATGTCAGTGACCAGGCGCCATTTTCCATAGTAAAACATTTGCTCAAGAAAGTCGGACACGAATCTCTTGTCGGGGTTGTCGGCGGCGAACTTCCCAAGTTCGATCTGGGACTCGAGGGCGAGCCGATTTTGTTGGAGGCGCGAGATCTCACCGAACCGCTGCCAGTAATCCGCGTCCATGGATACTTGTCGCTTTAGCCTCTTGCTAGTCGATGAGAGCTCGTTGATAGTCGTATTCAAGGTGGTATGAAGCTCGACGTCGCTCTTGTCGGCGAACCTGGAATCCCACGATACTTTTCTCTGGGTAGAAGTTCGATAGGGGATGGCGAGTTGTGAGCGCTTCTTCGGAGAGATAGAGTGTCGATCATTGGAGGAGCATCTCTGCGGGATAGTACAGGACTTGGTCGGACAAGACGAGGCGGAAGAAGTACGGCATGGGTAAGGGGCGTCTCGACAAAGCTGACAGCAGTCTGGCAGACCGACGTCAGGCAGGCCTCTAAGGACTCTGAGGACTGAGACGAGAAGGCTCTTGTAAACGAGTGCCCGAGGTTGGCGATCAAAAGCTCACAGGCCAGAGCGAACCAAACCTAGATGTAAAAGAGGAAAGGGGGAACTTGTCCCTTGTCTTATGGCAAAATACCGATCATAAGTCTGCTCTGGAGGGAGAAGACAAAGTCAGGAGCGATATAGACGCCGACTTCACCAGTACCTAAACAAATACTTATGGCTCGTTTAGACAGACATATGATGATCCTTACGATCGCCAAAAGAGTGGAAACATGTAATTATGTGATAGCTTCAGAAGTCTGGACTCGCAGTGCAAGTTACATCTTAGGCAAAATGCCAGGACACAAGACAACCTTCATTGTGATCCTCGCCCTTTGTCAAGAATTACTACATCAAGGACATTTCTTTAGTCTGGCAGGCCGACTCTATTCGGTTTATCGGGGCTGGTAGCCAAGAACAGAGTACACTAGGAGTTTAGGAAGCACTGACACAAATATCAGTTGTACCTCTGGTCTTATACTGGTCATGAATTGTTTAGTTTATTATCATCAATCATTCGACGGTCGTTTCCTTTATACTACTTGCCAAACGCCCAGACCCAGTGCCCAATGCCGATCATTCATATGTGTCATCTCGTCTCGCCCTTCTGGAGCGGCCGCTTCGTGTGAAGACCCCTTCTTATGGATTGGCATCATCCAGACGCATTCGGCCGGGCACGTTCGAATTGCCGCGGGCAATGAACCGTTCAATGCCAGACATGCGGCTCACTTCGAAACATCTGCCGGGCCGCTCCCTGTGAGCTTCTAGAAGTTCGAGACCGTATGCTACGGTCCCAACATAGAGTATCTAGTCAAAGGGGATTCTTCGCAGGCCTTTCCCCGCACCTCTCTTCTTCATCTCCTGAGCGGCTGCAATGCTACTCGGGACCTTGATGCCGCAGCAGTCACCCCATCCCGTTCCATCGTGCGCCTTACCAGTGTGATTATGGCCAGCGTGTGAGTCCTCTGCATCCTCTTCCTCGCCAGCGGCATCTTCCTCGCTCATGCCGTCGACTGCTGGCACCAGGGAACCAAAGAGAAAGTGCTGCATTACCGGAAGTTTCCCCAGGACTTCGGCAATGAACATTCGCCGCATCCCACCATCGATCTTGGTCCACGACTTTGAGGACGAAATATCATCAAGCATGGGGCTGTGCCATCGCAAGCCTTTGACGGTTTTCGTACTGTTCACGAAGCTGACCTGGCCTAGGTACATGTAGTCGTCTCCGAACTCTTCCAGAGTAAGATCCTGGTGGATGGCTCGTGGAGTGATGTAGGGGTGGTGCAAGAGTTGCGCGGCACCAAACAGGAACGGAAGAAATTGATAATCATCAAGTCCCCAAACTCCATGGGATCCCGCAGGCTCTAGATAGTAGGTCATCTGGACGATTCGCATCATGGTGAGGTACCGTACGAAGACACGCAAGACAAGAGGCTTGAAGTCGGATCGTTGCAGCAGCCCCAGTTGATATAGGCAGAGAAGCCACATCATGAAGTTGAGCTCGTGCCCAGAACCGTAGTCAATGCGGCTCCCGCTGCCAAAGGACTGGCAAAAGTAGGTGGAAAGCTCGGCAATAGCGTCTTCGTTGTCCACGCCAAGCTGTCGGTGCCATGTTGAACTGTTCTTTTGCGCTAGCTCGAGGAAACCGCGAAACGCCTTATTGCCAAAACGCGAGCCACCTTGCTCATCTGGGGGTGACTTGGCAACTAGCTGCTCTGTCTCGTCGAGAATGCTCAGGATGGACTTGACAATACTGCTAAGCTCAGAGTCTCGAATCGACGAGTTGGGGGTGTCGACAACGGACTCGGTGAGCCCAAAAGCCCAGGCTGTGACGAGCTTATATGTCGAAGAAGAGAGAAAAATCTCGTGGTCCTTCTTGGAGAGGATTCTTCGCGAAGGAGTCTTGTAAGTCCAGTTGGAGGTATCGGGTGGCGCGGGCAGAGCGGGCGTCTCAGGCAGGGGAGTTGGGTTCGCAGGCCCTGGTCGTCGCCTACGAGGCTCGAGTTTTGGAAGTCGGTCTTTGAGGTTGGGAATCGTGGATGCTTCTCCTTGCGGAGGCGCAGTCTGTGGTGGAGCTTGTGTTGACATTGTGTTGATATGCTGTAGTAGGTAAAGAATGAGGATGTTGGAGAGAAAGAGCCCGAGCTGTATGTCATCAACAGCCACCCCACTAGCGGCCAAGGTAGCCCGCTAAATTACAGCGCGGGGCAACACTGCAGATCCATTCAAGGTGCACGTTTGTGAGAGCCTCAGGAACGGAAATTTTCCAAGCTCTTCAGGCTTATCAAATTCAATATCTGCTCTATCGCGACATAACAACTATGGCGCCTTCCGCTGAACCTACTGCGGAGCTCTCTCATTTGTCCAAATCTGATGGTTCTGCAACATTTTCTTATGGAGGATATGCTGTAGTATCCGCCGTCAACGGCCCGGTCGAAGCGCAACGACGAGATGAGAACGCTTTTGAAGCTCTCGTGGACGTCATCGTCCGACCTGCTGCCGGCGTAGGAGGTACGACTCCATCAACGTCTACTTTACCTTCTCTCTGACTTTTCTCGTTACAGGCACACGTGAGAGACAGCTCGAGTTGATGTTGCAAGCCGCCCTTCGTCAGCTTATCCCTGTGAGAGACTATCCTCGGTGTGTGATTCAGGTCACTCTGCAGGTGGCCGAGACGCCTGAGAATGCATACGTCAATACGAAACTAGTCCAGGCACAGCTGGTAAGAGATCAGCTTCGGTATCAACTGGCAGTACACCAGGTCGCTAATTCACCGAGCAGAACCTCCCTATCATTCCAGCCCTTCTTCACTCGGCCATTCTAGGACTGCTCAGCGCAGCGATCCCTCTCAAGGCCATATGTGCGGCAACTATTCTTGCTATCCCAGAGGATGAAGGGGGGGATATCATCGTTGACCCAACGGCTGTCGAGGCTGACCGCGCCAAATCGGTCCACGTGCTTGGTTTTACTTCTCAGGACGAGTTGCTCTTGTCGGAGAGCGAGGGCTCTTTCACTCCCGATGAGTGGACCAAGGTTCTCCAGCTTGGACAACGCATATGCTGTGAGCACCAACAGCCCGGCTTCGATACGGCCATGTCCGGCGACGATGTAGAGTCAAAGGGCATGAGACAGTTCATCCGCTCCGCTATGGAGGCCAAGGTTGCAGAGGACCTGTACTGGAAATGATGCATTGCTATCGGTGCATGATATTTTGTCAGTAGCCTCTGGCTACTTCTTACCGCCAAGATGAGCATCAAACCTTGGCCACCACGTCGAGCGAGCAATCGCTTCTTGGGTCTGGATCGATCCCCGTATCAGGGCGTGTTAGAGAACTGGCCAGATTTTTGAGCCAGACTCGACTCTCCGAAAGACGATCAAACCTTCGACGGCCAAGTGGCAGTCTCAGGGTATCAGGAAAGTGTCTCACTATCACTGATCTAGGCGTCGGATTGTTCTAGCCCGGCTGTTGTTTGACAAGCCTTGGCGCGTCTCCTATCTGGTTAAGATCCAGGCGGTGTTTCACCATAGCGTCAAACTGCCAGAGCGGCGGCCTCAAGGCCGGGTTTACGGGGCACCCACTTTTCGAATAGCACTTTGATACCATAGAGAGTAACAAGACGAGTTTTTCATCGTCGTTCTTGTCGTGCGATCTGTCAATGTGCTTGGATGATGTGAAGGTTAGGTAGGGACTTCTCATCTTCGGATACGACGGCGATCAGGAAGAAAGCCAGGGTCTCCAATAGAGTCCTCTAGAGCCTAGAAAAAGAGTACGAAATATTACTGCAGACGGTGAATGTGACAGGTTTGCATCTGACTCGTTGTAAGACTTGTTGGACTTGGACTTCACAAAAAAGGGGGCAGGGGAGGGCGCTTGTGAGGCAAACCATCACATCGTTAGCGGGCCTCGTTTTCGATTCCAACCAGCTCCATTGATGCGACATTGGTCAGAGTTCACAGCCACCTGTCATTTCGACCATGTGCTTTATGGGGTGTGTGCTGTCATCACTTGGCTTGCGAGGACTGGCTTGTGATGTGATAGTTGATGAGGCGTTTATTGCATGAGTTGGAAACCAGGCTGACATGGATCAGATTTACCAACCGAGGAGGGACTCTGGGGGAAGTTACATCCATGCACGCTTCCTGGGTTGTTTTCGGGGCAGAACAAGAGCGGTTCTGATAGTTGACTCTCATTTTCAAGTCTTGCCAGGGTATTATGAGGGAATAAGCATAGAGTGCATGATGTTTGGCATCCAGGTCGAAACCCATACCACATATTGAACTACTAGGGCATTGCTCACTGACTACTGGTAGAGAACCACGTCCTTGAAATTATCATACAGATACACGGAGTTACGGCAGTCTTCGAGGGATTATGTGACATCTCGTATTTTTGTACAATAGACGGCTTTGGCTCTCGTCACTCTTGAACCACCTTAATGTAGTACGTTGTGTTGGCTCTACGTTGTACTGTTCAACACTACATGTGCATAGTCTCAAGCCACACAGCCACACAGCCACAGGGGAAGCTCAGACATTGGACGGAAACTTAACCGAGCATGGAAATATGTGACAGCCCAGGTCGTTAGTCACCCATCGCCGGGGTCGCGAAACGGAGAACGGGGTAATATCAGCAACAGCGGTTGATATTGAAGTCTCAGCAGGCGACAAGCGAGGAGGGAGGAAGCCAAGCGTAATAAGGAGGCGAGGGGCTAGCTTTGGTACAGTACTTTCTAACACGGAGGGAAACTACAGCCTGAACCACCACCGTATAGACGAGGCAGGAACTGAGAGAGTATTAAAGCGAGCAGGAGCCTCACGATTGAGAACTACACTACAGCGGCATAACACAATCCAGCCATCAACCAACAACTTCTTCCATACACTCTTTCATCATCATCACATTTCGCAATCCTTTCCTTGGAGACTCTGGAAGTCTCCTGCTAAAGCTGTCACTTTCTTACTAATTCAGCCGCTCGCTTACGGGTTGATTACTCTCGCTTGACAACTGCTGTTGGTTCCGACCCCCGTTCTCCCGATCTGTTGGTCTTCTATCTCTCTTGCGCAACTTCCACTGGACTTCACCCTCATCGAAGCATTCCTTTCTGATTTGCTCGCGTGCTGCTGCACGTTGGTGGCCTAATCCCCAGACTTGATCGCTGGGCCGTTGAAAGGGTTGCGACTTGCATCTTGCGGCCTGCAAGTCGAGACTGGTTTCTGCATTCTGCATTCTTCACACTGCACACTGCACACTGCAGCATCAGCAAGACTTGGATCCTTGAACCTTGCTTTTCTTGCCTTCCTCGGCTGTGACCTTCGCCCTCGTCTTTACGTGGTTCTGCTGGTTGCCGCCCCCTGCCGCCCCTGCCGCATCCATCTTCAACCAACAATTTGCCGCTACAACGACCAACCAACCCAACCGTCTTGGGAGCAACAGCCCTCGACTAACAACAACTGAGCCAACAAGACCAAAAATAAAGTTGACCTCCACCCTACAACTTCGTCTGGCCCAGCCTCTCGGTGCGTCACCCACGTGCACATTGTGCTACTGCGGCTCGTGTCGTCTCATCACAACCATCGCCAATCGCGGCCAGTTCCTCCCGCTCGGCTCGGCTCTTGGGCCTTGGACGCTATTGTCAACCCTGTCGCATCTCTCTGGAAGAGTGTGGCCCCCCCGCAACGGACCGGGGTTCTGACGAGATTTGACAACCGTCTCTAATTAACACTCGTCACGGGGGTCTTCGGGTATCAGTTCTCGATCGACCAAGACTTTGTGGGTGAGTAAATATTCACCCAATTGGACGTTTCTGAGCAAGCCGCACCGCGCTCAGACTTGGGAAGCGTCTACCAATATTAGCGATTGTGACCAACTACTAACAGAATAAGCCAGGTGAGGTGATTGACTCGGTTTCCCAACCATTCGTGTATTTCCTTTGGGGAATCACAGTGAAGTACGTACTCCGTACGGTGGTGAGATCGAGACGAAACCCGTGCTGCGACGTCATTTGTATCTTCCTTGTCGGGCCGGCCCCTGTTGGGATTGATCCGTGGAACGTGGACGCAAGCTGCGGTACCTGATACATCAACAGCATTAACACCTGGATCCTCCACTGACTCCGCTTGTCTCCGCCGTTTGGTTCCCTCGGACTTTACAGCAAGGAGTTTCTGTTGCTATCGCCGGGGCTGACAAAAGGTCAGGGGTAAAGGCAAAGGAAGTGGGAAAGCATACAACTAAAGAGGAAGACAGCCAAAAAGCATCGCGTGCTTGCTGCATTAGAGCCCCCAGTTTATTTGGATTTTTATCCTTTTCGGGGTTCAACTTCTCACAACTTCTAATCCACAAAAAGGAACGACTTGGGCGCGTCCATTTTGTTCTACAGCATCCAATCTTACCCACCGATTCCTAGGGGCCCCCTCCAAGTCTATCCAAGTCTAGTCCCGAGTCCTCCACCCACCAGCGGCGGGAAAATGACAGGCGTACTTTACGCCGCGTCTCCCACGGCTCTCCACTCGGCTCTTGGCAGTCCCCAGGACCGTGATTGCTGGTCTCCTACTTCTTCTTCTGCCGCTTCTTCTTCTTGCCCTGTTGTTCTTAATAACAGTGCATTCGCCGTCGACATCAAAAGGGGCAGATCAACAAGAGGAGCAGCAGGACAAGCGAGCTCTGGCAGGAAGCCGCTGTCTTCTCCTTCGTCGTTGTCGCCGCCTGTTCAGACGCAAGGTCTAAGCTTAGACCATTTAAATCCTCTTCCTGCATCGCCTTCTGTCGCCGTTGTAGGAGACTGTGGACCCTTCGGCAACGCATTGTCATCTCCCTCAAAAGATACGGCTCTCGAGAGCTCATCTTCTGTGCACTCTCCCTCCTCAACGTTACCCTCTTCGTCCTCTCAGCCCTTTTTGTTATCTTCTCTTGACGAGATTCGTTGTCCAAGCCCTCCTGTCCCCCAGGCTCTGACCTCGGTCTCCCGACATAATAAACCAGACACCCTCTCACTCTCACTCCCAAACACACTCAACAACATGTTCATCGCTCGCGAACGAGAGGGTTCTCAATCCCAATCTCCGCCAACCTCATCATCTGCCTCGGCCCTAGCAAGCATTTCGAGCGTTTCCATGAATGCTTCCACGCCCGCGTCGTCACAGAGCCTAACTGACGCTCTCAATGACCTCGCCAAATCCCGCTTGACCCCCGCGGCCATTCCTACCCCTTCTACTGCACGGACTTACACTTCCACCTCCAGCAGCAACACGAATTCTTCTGGTGTGGCCGCTACAATTCTAGCTTCAACACTCCAATCACCATGCTTCTACCATCAGCGTTTTGCTGATGCTGTCGACATCGACAAGGTTCTTGAAGAAATCAAGAATGATGTCTCCATGTCACATTCGCGCCTCGTCGCTACCGCGACAGGCGTTCGGGAAGTTTCCAAGCAACTCCAGCGCCGTCCCATCAAGCGTGCCGTCCGCAATATCATGATTGTCACCAAAGCACGCGACAACCAGCTTGTCCATCTCACCCGCGAGCTCGCCGCCTGGCTCATACGAACTCCGCGCTACGGCTCCGACCTCGGTGTCAATGTACATGTCGACGCCAAGCTCCGCGGCTCACGGCGATTCGATGCTGCTGGTCTTTTAGCTAAGAATCCGCGGTTCCAACACATGCTCAAGTATTGGACGCCGGATCTATGCTGGAGCCAGCCTGAGAAGTTTGACCTTGTCTTGACCCTCGGTGGTGACGGCACTGTTTTATTTACCTCATGGCTGTTTCAGCGGATTGTGCCTCCTGTTCTCTCATTCAGTCTCGGCAGCCTCGGCTTCATGACCACCTTTGAATTCGAGAAGTACAAGGAGCACCTCAACAGAGTTATGGGCGATGAGGGCATGAAAATCAACCTACGCATGCGCTTCACCTGCACTGTGCACCGCAATAACCGTGGATCCGGCGCCCTCGGCGCGCCTCAAGTCGAAGAATCGGAACAATTTGAAGTGCTCAATGAGCTCGTCATCGATCGAGGCCCGTCTCCTTATGTCTCCAACCTCGAGCTATACGGCGATGATGAGTTGCTTACCGTCGTGCAGGCCGACGGCTGCATCTTTTCTACGCCAACCGGCTCTACTGCATATTCTCTCTCCGCTGGCGGAGCTCTTGTCCACCCAGATATCCCTGCTATCCTTCTCACGCCCATCTGCCCTCATACTCTTTCCTTCCGGCCCATGGTTCTCTCTGATACTATGGCACTCCGTGTTTCGGTCCCACGCAATTCGCGAGCAACCGCTTACTGCGCCTTTGATGGCAAAGGCCGTCTTGAGCTGCGGCAAGGCGATCATGTCACCATAACAGCGTCACAATACCCCTTTCCTACTGTCACGCGTACTGACACTGAGTGGTTCGACAGCGTGAGCCGCACCCTTCGCTGGAATGTGCGAGCCTCTGCGCAGAAACCATTCGAGGCTGGAGACAATGAGGATGATGATATTGGCTGGGACATTGACACCGACAGTGCATGCTATGCAAGCGAGGAGGGCAGCGTTAGCGCAAGTCCCATCCGCCGCCAGATGAGCCTTCTTGGGCTATGAGGAGACTGCTGGGCTGGCTTGATAATTGCTGTTTATTTTCTTTCTTGGGCACAAGGCAGGGAGTTGGTGGTGTTTCGGTCCACTTCCCGGGTTGATAGGTAAGGGACAGTAGAGTTTCTTTTATGTAGGAGACTGTATGGGCTTCTCTGTGTAGTCGTCAAGAACGAAAGACGACAGGGATATGAATTTAATGTCTGGGGCGGCTAGATATCTAGATAGACAAGACGCAGGCTACGGTCTTGACCGACGCAATGTTACAACATGAAAAAAGTGCTACTTTTCTTGTGAGCCATGCTTTGGTTGTACTTGACATGAAATCAGTAGTTGGATTCATCCTGGGAGTAGCTTGCCGGTTGGACACATGCTTGTCGGGCAAGTTACTACTGTAACATCACACGTTTATACACATTTGACTCTCTAGCATGACATGGAAAGCTGTACATCATGGCTCCCGTTGATTCTCATAACAATCTACATGTCGCTATTTCCACTGGCGCTCATGATCAGTCTTTTCCATTTCCATCCCATTCAAGAAGCCAAGCCTTGGTCAGACCAAGCCAGGTCGTCTCAGTCAAATGGTGGTAATATCTACAAACCCCAAGCATTCCGTAAGCCATAAAGACCAAAGCCAAAACCCACCATCATCAACCCAAGACATCAACTAAACTCCGTACAAGAGCCTTGGAACCGGAACAATATCAGGTCGTGAAAATGCAAACAATTTTTGTCCCCTCTTTGGGGGGTTTATACACCAACAACCTCCAATGTGGAAATAGTCATTCAGGGGGGCATTCCTCCGTCCGTTAGGTCCGTGAGGTTACGATAGCACTGATTTCATCGCCAAGCACCCTGGCTAAGCGAGAGCAAGCCAGCCACACAATCCATGTCGGGCCTTTTGCTAGGGCTGACTGAGCCGCGCATGAATCTGTCGACGTCGTCTTCTCGAGGGGGGCCGGGGCGCTTGAATTTGTCTTCAAATATCTCCATGCCTTCCTTGATCAAGGAGCGAGGTCGAGCCGGGGCCGTGTTGGCACGATTTGCCAGCAGGTTGGAGCTCTTCTGCTCCTGCAGTACTCGGCTGACGCGGCGGGGATTCTGGGACTTGGAAGGCGCAGGCACAGGCGCAGGCGGTAGCGGTCGTCGAAGGTGGGCATCCGCTGTGCTATCATCTTCATCCGGGCTCCAGTTCTCCTTGTCCGAGTCACCCGAGGGAGAAACCAGCATCGAGACCTTAACCTTGCCAAACTCCCTGTCAGGCTTCTCGGCCTCTTCTAGATCCGCATCCAACCGCGCAATGCTCGATCCGCTACGGTTCAGCTTGGTCTTCTTTGCCTGGTGAGGACGGTGGGTTTTCGTCATGGGAGCATTGCGCTTAGCGTTGCTCGGCTGCAGAACTCCACTCGATGATCGAAGAAGACTGATAGCGGCGATGGCAGATCCATTGGATTCGTGCTCGGCCTGGGCTGTCAGCTCGTCACGGTTCTCGGCATCCGCACAAGATTCCCAAGCATGCACATCACGAGACCGACCTCGCATGAGCCTTGGAGGCAGGTTGTTTGTGAGAGTCGTAATGGGAGGAAGAGTGATAGATGGGATGGCACTGTGGCTGCGCTGCAGACTTCGTTGCCGGACCTGGGGCAGGCTTGGGGTGGTGGAAGACGGTCGAGGAGGAAGTTCACGGGTAGGAGAGCCTTGATTAGAGACCAGCTCAGCCTTTCCTTCCAGCGAAAGCGAGAGGCGGATTTTGGACTGAGATTGGCTCAATGACAGAGAGCCTTCAGACGTGCACGAAGAGGGTGGGAAAGGATCAAATCTATTTCAGTTAGCCCATGATCCATGTTGGAGTTCATGCGAGATGAAGGCCTACCGGAAGGAATCATCACCGCCACGGCCGAAAGAGGGCGGCGTGGAAAAAGAGCTACCAACGTTGTTCCAACGATTGGCGAGATAGCCTGTAGGGAGAGGCGTGGAGCTAGACATAGATTGGGAAACATCTTGAGACTCGTGGGAGAGAGCAGGGTCGATACGGTTGGGGGTAACATCGGGATGGAGGCGGAAGCCGCTTTCTTGGCTGGCAGAGATGGGCGTGCTATGCAGAAGATCCGAATGGGAGCGTGGCATGGAGGGAGTCTGGTCAAGAGGTCGGGGAGACGCCGAGATGGAATCCGTAACTCGAGAGCTGGCGGGGTCGGATGCCAGGAACGTGTTTTCAGGTTTGCTCGGCGTTGTGATGTTGGTAATTGATTCGGGGATGACGTGCACAGCTCCATATCCTCGGAGAGTAGCAAGTTCTTGGGCGGAGAGAGGTCGAGACTTTCTTCGGTCGTTTTGTCTTCGGTTCTGGAACCATATCTAGAGAAACGATGTCAGTCTGGTGTGTTGCAAAGCATTGGATGACGCGTAGCAACCCAAGCAAACACTGCGGATAAATATGACAAGAGATAATATGTGTAGAAGCTTGCACATACCTGGACTTCCTTCTCGTTCAATGACACGCGCCCGACAATCTCGAGTCGCGCTTGTTTGTCAGGTTTGGGGTTGTTGCTATACGCCTCTTCAAGTATCATTTTGTCCTTGGCCCTGCATGTACCAATTGGTTCAAAATTAGCTCAGTCCAGATAGCCAAAGGCCTTGGTATAGTTTGCTGAAGGTGTTGACATACGCAGTCCGTTTTCGCTTTCCCTTGGGATGCTTCTCGGACTCAGGTACCGACTGGGGCGTGGCAGCGGCATCGGCCAGAGGAGGAAGACTCTGGGGCGTGACAGCAGGCTCATGATGGTTTGAGGCCGAGACCGCGTGCTTGCTGGGCGTGACAGCGTCGAAGGAGGAGTGGTTATTGGTAGTGGCCATGATCGCGGGAGGGGAGAAGGAGATGGAGATGGCCTTATTGAGAAGGAAAAGGCATTACTAGGAGGGCGGTCAATCGAGAGGCGAAGCGTGTCGAGGAGGAGGAGAGGAAGCTGGTGGCGAGAGGATGAGAGAGAAAAGTCGGATAGAGATGAAGAGGAGAGTAATGGAGAGGAGAGGAGGAGGAAGAGGAAAGAATGAAAGAATGAAAGAGGTTGTCGTCAAAGTCGTGGAGCTAGGTAGTAGACGACGTGTGGGCGTCAGGACCTGAGGCGTGGACGTGAACGTGGAACCGCGGAGAGGAAGGAATGTCAAATGGGCATGCTTCTAAAACGAGGCGGCCCAGCCCATCGTCCCTTCCCTTTTTCCAAGGCCCTTGCGCTTGGTGGGCACTTTACCCCCCAGGACCACCCCCTCCTGCCTCCTGGGGGGGACCTTGGGCTTGCTGGCTGGGTCCTTTGGCGCTTCTTGCTCCGCGTTTTTTCTTTGGCCCTAATTTTGACCAATCCCGCCGCGCGGCTGGCGCTACTGCGTCCCAATCGGGAAACCATGTCAACACGCGTTGCACGTGCCCCCCTGTCCACTTTGTATTTATCGCTGCAAGCTGGCAGCCCGCTGAAAAGGTTGGAAAATCAAGGATTGGACAAATGGCATCAACAACAAAAGATGCTTGCTTGTCCCCAGCCTCCCAAACGTTGAAGATTTTGTGCTTGTTTTTTTCTCCTTTGTCTTTGATACATATTGCAAGCTTTATGATATTTCTTTGCAAGCTCATTGTATTCTTTAATCGCCGCCACTGTGATGCAGCATTGGACTTTGAGCTTTATACAACGACTTTTTCACTTACCGTCTTTGGTTGTTGTGAGGCAGATAATACGAGATGCTGCTGACTCGTCCCCATCCACTCTATCGCAATGTTTTTCTCTTGCCCCCGCAACCGACGCGCTTCCGTCATAACGCGTATAAACTTGGACACAACTTTATTTGCTAGTCCATTAAAACAACTGGAAATCTGCGCTCACGCCTTCATGGTGTTACCAGCCTACTGTGTCAAGCTTGCCCTGTGGGTTTGTTTGCTCCGTCTACCAAAGAAAAGCATTGATTGCCCTTATGAAAGTGGGTTTATCCCGAGGCTATCAGTTAAAGTTCTGTCTATCTGTGTAGTAGGTAGTATGGATCGTTTCAGACCGCGTGCTGCCGTTGAGCTGAATAACAGTGCGTTTGTTGATGGCCTGCATCTGCATATAATCCACCTCGGTAGGCATCATTGCACATGCATATCACCATGCTCATAATCCGCTCGACAAATTTACTGACAGCCAAACATGGGGAAAAAACAACGACAACGACTTTAAAGCAGTCCAGTCATAATGCTCCGTTGGCCGTCCTCGAATTACCTACTCCCCGTCTTGGCCCCACGCGTCAATGAAGGGCTTTAATTGATCCTGGGGGCCATCCCTCAAGGCCGTGTTCACGACAACCCCTGCTTGATTAAGTGGCTGCATGCGCCAGCTCCAGGGGTGCTCTGCGCGCCATCCCATCCCATTTAACCAAATCACAGTGCCAAGCCTAATCTTGAATTCATTCTTCCATCAACACGCATCCCTGCTGCCGTGGTCCTTACCATCTATCCTTTGACAAGTCGTGTTCCAGATTCGATTTGATCCATATTGGACGCTTGTCAAATACAACAACAAAAAAAGGCAATCTCTATTTTGCTGGGTAACCTGCGGCCCCATGTTTTGGCGGGTCTTGGGCTGCTTGTATCAAAAATAAAAACAACAATACAAGAGCTGAGGATGTCTTTGAAACGTTCTCAACGGCGATCCCCGAAGCACCACTCAGGGCTTCGTGTGAACAACGCAATCGCGTCAGTGTGGCTGCAGCGGGTACGGAGAGCATGCGTCGATCAATTACTTCAAGACACGCCTGCAGGTAAATAAGTAGTAAATAGCATCTTTGGAGGTACCGACGCAGAGTAACACAGAAGTATCAAGGCTGTCCATTGCTCGTAAAGCCTATGGTGTCGCCTGCAGATGACTTTATGCATTTCCCATCATGTCCATAAGATACAAACGACCCGACGACGCAGATAAACAAGTCAATCTTCCTGCTCGTCGGTGGAAAAACGTTGGCGGAAACTTGCATATCAGGACCTTGTATCACCATAAGCTGCCGCAGGTGCCGCCATGATGTCGGACCACGAGTGGGAGCAGACTTGGCTTGACAATGTCAACCAAAAGAGACAAAGCCAAGACACTCATCGCACACCAGACAACCATGTCTCACAACGTATACCGGCCGTATTCACTAGTGTTCACACCTTATACCCTGCAGGCGCCTTAGATGGGTCACTGTTCTCTGTCTTAGCCAAGCCATGCAAACTTGGCCCTGCTTGTTGTTTTGAAGGAAGTCTAGCTAAACTAAATAGGACACTGCTCTCTGCAGTGGCACCGTCCCTTCTGCCTCAAAAAGAGACATGACGGCCAATCTTTTGTGCCGCCCCATAATCACGCTGCTGTAAACTCCAGGACTTTCGCCCCGTATCTCATGAATGGTCATTCCGGCTGCCTATGTGCCATCCTCAAATACTGCCCGGACACCGTTCCTCTGGCACTCGGCAGCATCCTCCTCAACAAGAGTATCCCGTGACCGCGCGAGTCATTTACAGATCGTCGTCGGAAAGCTCACCAGGCAGAGGCATGGCGGCGGCGGTGTCCATCTCCTTGCGGTACTCCTCCAGGAGCTTCTCATCAACCTGGGCAGTGGGGGGAGCCAGGGCGGGAGCAGCAACAAACTCCTGCATAATCGATTAGTACATACTTTCAAAAATTAACAAGACAGGGGAGAGTTCGTACGAGCTGAGGGTTGCCGACGAGCTTGCGGGCGAGCCAGAGGAAGGGCTTCTCGAAGTTGTAGTTGGACTTGGCGGAGATATCGTAGTACTGGAGGTTCTTCTTGCGGTGGAAGGTAATGGTCTTGGCCTTAACCTTGCGCTCCTTCACGTCGACCTTGTTGCCGCAGAGAACGATAGGGACGTTCTCACAGACTCGGACGAGATCACCTGTCATGCTTGGTCAATCAAAAGCCTTATGATAAGTGGGTAGAGTCGACTTACGGTGCCAGTTGGGGACGTTCTTGTAGGTGATACGAGAGGTGACATCGAACATGATGATACCGCACTGGCCGTTGATGTAGTAACCGTCACGGAGACCACCGAACTTCTCCTGACCGGCGGTATCCCAAACATCGAACTGGATCTGACCGAAGTTCTGGGATGTATCAGTACCCCGCAGGGCCAACGTGGGGTTGCAGGACTTACGGTGGTGAAGCCAAGAGGGTGGACCTCGACACCGAGAGTAGCCATGTACTTCTTCTCGAACTCACCAGTCAAGTGGCGCTTGACGAAGGTGGTCTATCGTTACACAATAAGGGTTAGTCGACGTTGACGTTGGGGATGGTATTCGCTCCGCGTCCTCTCAATGTTGGACTTGGCGGAGGGAAAGCTCGGCGGCCGTCGATCAGATCGCAAAAGAGGCGTTGCGTCATGGGAATCCTACACACCTTTCCGGTACCACCATCGCCGACAAGCACAAGCTTGAAGGTAGGGGTCTGCTGCTCAGCCATCTTGATGGTCGGGTTTGTGGTGTTGTAAAGCGACCGGTCTAGGAGGATGTAAACAAGCGGGGTGCTGGGATGCGTGAGTTAGCTGCTGCTGAGCGGTCGGGACAGCGCAAGAGGCTCGATCGGAGGGAATAGCCGTCGTTTGGGGGAATCCAAGAACAGAGGACTCGGGGGGGACGAGGAGAGGGACCCTAAATACCTGGAAAAGCGTCGCTGGGATGTGGGTACGAGGTTGATTGACGAACTTTCAAAGAGAGCTGGTCAACCTGATGTTTTGAAGGCGGCGGGGAACTCTTTGGGCAGGGGAAGGGCCTGAAAGCGAAAAATTCAGTCGCCCCAGCAGCACGTGACGCGATTGGATTGCAGCCCACTACCATTAGGTCGTCACCATGGTCTGCCATCGCCGTCACCGCCTGCAGCATTCCACTCCGTCATTGGGCATCGTTGAGTTGACTTGGTCGCACGCGTTTTCCTGTTGGCTGCGGCTTGCTCCGCGAGCCTGCCTGCTGGTGCCTAGGTACCCGCGCCGTCTTTTTGCCCTCTGTAGGTACCTCGCCCTGTTTGAGCTTGGAATATCCATGTAGGGTGACTCTTGGGCGGTCTATCGGCAGCTTTGTCCGTTGGACTTTGGTCAATTCCTTGCCAACGGATCGTAGATCGGTTGGGCGGGCGACCTTTTGGGCATGGACATGTCGTGTCTTTTGATTTTTAATATGCCTTTTTAGTCAGCTTTTTCAGGTAGAGGTCCAGGCAGCTTTAGGTAGACCTAAGGTAGCAATGATAGAGGCAATCTCGAGTTTGATTCGTGTGATGCTCTCGCTTTGTAACGAGTGATATCGCCTTACTGATAGCGAGGACCTTTGCTATCTGCCTTCGTGTTCAATTATTGTGTTTAATTTCATAACCTCTGCAGGTATTAACGTAAAAAAAGTCATCACTCCCTCCGATGGCCCTGTTTCTGCTCTCAGTTACACCCCTTGTAAGCTAGCACCGCTGCACTCAAAATGTCGTTCACCGTAAACATTCACCAAATGGCCTTCTTTCTCGTGGCTGCTCCGTCAAACCACATTTTTGACGCACCGATTGATGAAGCTCATTGACACCGGTGCTAAGTGCTTACTTCAAAAAGAAACGTGGAAGTCATGGGCTGCTTTGTGATCACTGATCACGCTTGCATGAGTCTCACACTCGCATTGGTTTGAAGCTGCAGCATGCAACACCATTTGAGTGCAAGGATGTACTGCAATATTGCTTCGGTACCTAACCGCAGTATCTGGTTATGCAAGCAAAGCCATCTTCTCACTCAGATGATGCCTGGCGAGCTTCCTTTGGGCGTGGCTCGACTTTCAATGGTCTAAGCGGTGGCTCAACCTTACAGAGGCAGAATATGGCAGCCCAACATGCCTCGACCACCCCAATCTTTTCTCGGAGTGAGAGTCAACCGCAACTCCTGTCGTTCTGCCACGCCCTCTAATCGCGAAACCTTAATGAACACGTTGCTCTGGTGCAAGATTAGCTGGCTGTAGGATGTAATATAGAGCAATGGCCACGTACCCCCTCATTTCCTTGCACGCACTCTGCAACCTTCTTGAGGTTATCATGGTTGGATCGATTGACATAGCCAAAGTTGCGAATCTCATCACCGGGTTTCAGTCCAGCGCTCTGGGCCGGACTGCCTGCGGCTACAGTATTCACCTTTGCGAACGGAGGATCCAAGGGTGCGGAATACGAGTCTGGCAGCATCGGTTGCGCACTGCTCGAACTTGGAGCTGGCGCAGCATCATTTTCGTCAAAGCTGGCAAAATGTTCATGAAGGAACTTTTCGATGCGGGACATCAGAGCTTTGTAGTCGTTCCTCAACCGGATTATTCGAGCTCTTGTCGTCCGGACTATGAATGATTAGTTGAAGGTATCACGAGGAAACACTGAAGTAATACTCTGAGCAACATCGATGTCTGCACGGGGAAATCCATCTCTTGTTAAGAGAGGTGTATTCATATCGACGCCATGCTAAGTCTCCTGTCAGCATAAAATGCCTCTTGGATATAGTAATTGAATATACCGAGTCAAGCACGCCGCTTAGTGCCTTGAGTTCGGCCTCAATGTCGTCCTTCTTTCGCTGCAACTCTGCAAAGCTTAGATGCCCCGCATCGCCATTAGAAACAGCAGAACTGGTCTCCCCAGAGGGCACAGTCGGCGCGTGTAGATTTTCCATTCTGAGAGGTAGGCCCATAACCCAGCTGAAGAGGATAAAACGGATGGCAGCCAAGTAAGTTAAGTTGGGAATAAGAAGAAGCGGGATTGACCCCAGGCTACGATTGGTGACGCACCTGTAGGAACTTTCAGCGACTGCTACAGTGTAACCGCTCCCTACGGCGTTTGAGGGGTCTCTTTTTGGAGCTGCCTGGGCCTTAGGTGAGCTTGGAGATGAGACAGACTTTAGAGTGGCCCGTGCGTCACCCCGGCATTTTGTCCAGCCTGGGCTCGGCGACGTCACTTTTTCTTTGTCCGAGCAGCAACTTTTTCTCAACAACGCAGGCACATTTATCAACATTGCCATTGCAATTCGGCCAACATGGCTTCCGGGGTAGACGCGCGACTTTTGAAGTCGACCAAGTTTCCTCCAGAGTTCAGCCAAAAGGTTGACATGCAAAAGGTCAATCTCCAGGTTATGAAGAAGTGAGTGTTCTGGACGCCGATCTCCGTGAGACCCAGCTGACTTGTCTGCCCAGATGGATCGCAGGCAAGATTTCCGACATTCTCGGTAGCGAAGATGATGTTGTGATTGAGCTTTGCTTCAATCTGATCGAGGGGCCGCGATACGTGCGTCCAAACACCTGCCGAATGGCTCAATTTATGCTAATTACTTAACCGATAGCCGGACATCAAGTCGCTCCAGATTCAACTCACGGGATTCCTCGACAAAGACACGGCTTCGTTCTGCAAGGACCTATGGAAATTGTTGTTGAGCGCTCAGGGCAGTCCTCAGGGTGTTCCGAAGGAGCTCCTCGAGGCCAAGAAGTTGGAGCTTATGCAAGAAAAGGTACATCCCAACACAGCGGCCTCACGTTAAGTTGCAAGCTGACATTTGGTATTCTCCAGATTGAAGCCGACCGTGCCGCGGAGACTGCCAAAAGTAGACGTGACGAATGGGACCGCCGCGATCGCGACGTAGCCGACTTGAAAGAACGCGACCGCCGAGATCGGACAGCTACCCGTGGAGATACCTGGCAAGGACGACGAGGTGATCGCGACTTTGATACGAGGGGTAGGGGAGGATTCAGGAGGGGAGGACCCAGGTCACGGTCCCCAGAGCCCCGTTTCCGTGGTTCTAGAGACTCCAGAGACTCCTACGGTCGCGACAGTTACGTTCCACGAGGGAGACGTGGTGGAGGACGTGGTGGTCCTGGCCGACGAAGATCACCTGCTCGATCCCCCTCAGCATCGGCATCCTCTCGATCCAGCTCGCGTAGCCGTAGTGCGTCACGCAGCGCTGGTCGATCAGGCAGCCGGCGCCGGCCTGCGTCGCCAGAAGGACGGGGAGACCGGCGAAAGAGGTCACGATCACCTGGAGGCGATACATATAGAGGCCAAGCGAACCGGCGTGGTGGCAGAGGACGCACTCGTCCCTCCCGGTCTGTATCCTCAGACCGGCGCTCTCCTAAGCCCAAACGCAGACGGTACTCTTCTTCAAGGAGCTCTTCGGCAGGCCGCCGAAAACGTTACTCAAGAAGTGCTTCTTCGTCGAGATCCAGAAAAGTTTCTGAGTCTCGCAGTCGAAGTCGAAGCCGCAGTTACAGTCGCAGCCGAAGCCGAAGTCGCAGCCGCTCCAGCAGTGCTTCACCCGACCGAAGAGCGAAAAGACGGGGTGCAAAGAGAGACTCTTCCGATGTAGAGGACGAGCCACGCAGGGAGAAGCGACTGAGCCCTGGCCGACTTAGCCAGCGACCACGGAGGAGACAGGAATCACCCAGCGGCCGGCGGCGGAACAGCTCTTCAGCTTCTGCACACTCGAGGGTTCGGGACAAGTCAGCTGATGTTTCTCAAGATGAACCTGGCGCTCTGCCGGCCAAGTCCCAGGTAGAGCCAGCCACGTGAACGAAGTCTCAGAGGTTAGTGTGAAGTGGGCTTGCGGAAGAAAAACAGGTGCCGCTGATACTTGACGAACAACAAGTACAGCTTCCTAGCTAGGACAGTACTTGCATCACGGAAGATTAGAACCATTCGAAGATCTATTGGAAAACCAAAGCTGACGATGGCTAAGTGCTCTCCCCTTTTACGTCTGTTTTATCCTCGCTATGTAACATAAGTTTGGGAGCGTGAGAGTTTGGAAATGAGGAGGAAAAAGTGACCCGGGCTGTCTACCTTAGAATAATGGATAGAGAATCTCACAATTGGACAACAGCACGATCTTATACCCGCGAGTCTTGGCTTATCTGGACGCACTCGTAATAACTTGAACGTACAGTTTATTGCAGACCGACACGCTGGGAAGTTCGCGAGTCATCTTCCATCCAGCATTTTGCGCTATATAAAGAGGATAGCGCGGCTCTGTGGCATTGAATCCGCTACAATGGTTGCTCAACAACCATCATCTTCCGTAGTATAGTGGTCAGTATGCAAGCTTGTCACGCTTGAGACCCG